>JAYMTF010000564.1:0-33614 GCA_036897485.1 Pelargonium nanum | reverse complement strand
ACTCACATGACGATGTGACACACTCTCTCTCCTTCTTAGCACCCCATATAATAGCTAAGCATTGGAGATGCTCTTAGAAGTCTTGTTTTGCAGGTTTATAAATCAAAAAAAAAAAAGAATAGAAGAGTTCGCCAGATCGTCAAGAGGATTGAGTAAAATAATATTGTTATATATTTATATTTCAAAGTATTAATCTTCTCGTGTCATTAAAACACAATGGCCTTCAATGTCTTCAATTAAACATAATCGGAAGCAAGGGGCATAGCCTTTTTTGTGATAAAGATATTGTAACCAGTGCAATGCAACAACCCTATTATCATGATCATCATCAATGTCAAGCTCTCACACTTTCTTTTTTCTTGTTTCAATGGTAGGTTTGTTGTGCTGCATGTGAAGTGTTTGTGAAATGGTCAAGTGTGAGCTTAATTAGTACAACAACAATAAAAAGGGGGCTATTGATAGTTTGATACTTATCCATCTCATGTGAGTGAGTGAGTGAGTGAGTGAGTGAGTACTTGATCAGACTTCCTTTTCAAGTGATGGATCGGTGGGGGCAACTTTCTGTTTTTGTAGGTTGAAAAG
Organism: Pelargonium nanum; assembly: GCA_036897485.1. Lineage (NCBI taxonomy): Eukaryota > Viridiplantae > Streptophyta > Magnoliopsida > Geraniales > Geraniaceae > Pelargonium > Pelargonium nanum. Next base: position 33,032 of record JAYMTF010000564.1, on the reverse strand, counting down.
ATGTGCAGAACATGGTGTCATTGCCTGAATTGTTTTCTAGATTGTATCATCATATCATCAAAGAAAGAGACATTGACAGAGAAAAGTATATGGAACTTGCATTTGCAAACATGGAACTCAAGCAAAATCAATCAAATGTTTGATTATTGGTGACTACAGTCCATCATTATGCCTTGAGAGAATGACTTAACATGAAACACCTAGCTCTACACATATTAATATCAGCAAAAAAATGTTTTTTTTTTTCTTTACAAACTCTGTTTATGTTTACTTTGTATAGTAAAGAACAGACAATGACAATACAAGATTGCAAAAAGTTGGACCTCTATTTTTTTATTTATTGGTTTTGTGAGAGATATGAGGGCCTAATATTAGCCCAATAGATTGGAACATTTTGATTTGGATGGGCCCAATGGATAAAAAGAGTTGTGGATGTGGTTTGTGTGTTGGGATTGAGATCAAAATGGGAAATGAGAATGTGACAAGTCATTTCTCCACAATGAGGACAAAGCAACCCCATTGTGTCAACATTTGTTTCCTTTAAAGCTAAAGAGAAAGATAGATATATTCCTAATGTTTCCTTCAATGCCCATTCACATAGAGATGCTAACATGCTTTAAACCTCTATGGATTCCCACCCACAGTGACCATTGCAACCCACAAACCCTGCAATGCAAAACCACTTCAAACAAAACACACCATGGGACCCTCCTCACCTTTGTTTTGTCATTTGTGTGTGTTTTTGCTTCATTTGGTAACAAATTTGCTAGTGAAAATGGTTAGGAGGGCTCACCTCCATTCTCGGGAACCCTAGCTCCTCGGACACATTCTCGAAATAGGAAGGAACAAAGACGCAAACTTGGGCCTTACCATTAAAATCTCATTAAGGAAACATCGAAACAAAGTACGTAGCGAAAAGAAAGACAAATAGTTCTACATCCTACTATAAATAGAATAAAATGGATAGTGATTAGGTAGGTTGGCAATACTATATTCAATACTTAAACTATTGATCCACTCCCAATGTCCGACTTAGACATTCGAGAGCTCCAATTAGGAGAAATCTTGTTTTACAGAATTAGATTTTCAAGCTCACGAGCATAACACAACTGACTAGTCATGTCATACCAATATTACAAAGGATCAAATTAGCTTTAATGTGCATGAGGCCCAAGTTGGATGGGCCTGCTATGGATTCATAGCATTCATAGTTTAGATACCTCTTAGTGACCAATGGTTCATAGTTTTGGGCTCCAATGAGGTAAAGCCCACTCCACAGTGCACAAGTTTAGTCAAGTGACACAAAACAACATTGTCTCAACTGGGTTAACACATGAAGAAACAGATGGTGCATATAAAGAAGATGACAAATTATATTTTTTTAAATTGACTTGTTTTGTGTAGTCACAATCTATGGGTTAATGAAGTTGATTACAGTAGATTGGAAACATGGTCTCACAGTTCATGTGTCTTTATCTCTCACTCACCAAATCACAGTGATAAATAGATCAATGTTCAAAAGTGCCCTTTTTCATCAACTACTCATATTTTCCACCTTTTCATTAAATTTTGGGACATCACTTGCATTTATGGTTAAGCCAACCACTACATGAGACTGGCAGTCCCACACTTTAAGAAATGACTTGCAGAATTGTATCAAACTGATCTGAGAGTCAAGCAGCTCAAGCAAGCATGAGCCCATGTATGGACCATTTTCATTTGGTGGTTGGTATTTACTGTAATTAATTATACTGTGATAGTGTCATCAGAGACTTCATGAGTCATCATGAATCTCTGAAAATACAGCTCTCTTTTTTTCTTTTCTTTTTTTTTTCTTTTCCGGAAAATAAACTGAAACATGTACTTGAAATTGTTTCCGTTCATACTTCTAATAAGGATTTACATAATAACATATGTGACGATACCTGAAAATTTATATTTAGAAGTGATCAACAGGAACTTAATATGTAGCGCTTGAGCACCACAAAAAGGACCATCGTGAGATGTAAGTAAGCAAAAGTGATTCGAAAATCTCTGGGACAAGAGTTGGCACCCGGAAGCCTTTGGATCGTGAGTCACGTAATGAAATAAGAATGCTATCTGATGAGCTAGCCGCTCCACACTATTATGCTTTGCTTAACGAGTATGCAGAATTCTAAAACTTATATGTTTCCTTGTAGACAACGCATCTGAAAAGTTAGAATCAAAACTTACAACAAACCACCCCCTCCACCAAAAAAAAAGAAAAAAAGAAAAGAAAAGATTCTATGCCGACAATCACCAATCAAATGTCGACATGTCATCTGTCACTATTTGTGAGTATAATATTTAATTTATTCAAAAAAGACATAAGGACGACTTTTGAATCATTTAGTACACTTTCACTTTCTCTATCTAGACTTCTCTCGAGATTTTGTGTTTTTCGGTTCCAGGTTGGGGTATCTACGTACTCTCGCACACGAGTCAGTCTCCCAACAACATATTCGGGGTCTTATTTAAAAATTTACTACTTTATACATGTCACAAGAGTGTGAAAAAGGAATAAATTTTAAGATCTCGTATTTAGAACATTATTAAGAAAACAACTCTTACATGTGGACAAGACGACAAACTCTAGAGCGTCTATTTTGACTGAATCACGCATCAAAACTATTCCATGTTTTTAGTAGGAATCTTTAGCCTCGAGTTGAGCTCGAATATTTTTGAACATATAGTTGTATAGAAGATTAGTGATCTAAGAAACACATGTAAGTACAAATTGCAAGCAAATTAAATAAAGCACAAAAACAAAAGAGAACAAAAAGATATCGATGAACAACAAATGAATAGTTGAGAAGAGACAATGTTGTAGTACTAGAGAGTGAAGAGAGGACTGCCCATTTATCAAAAACAGACCAAAACCAACGAGTAGAGTGACATTGCGTCTTGGCTCTTGCAATGCCATTTAATGCATCAAACTTTTTGTTTATTTTTTTTTTATTTTTATGTGGAAATGCAACAAACTTTTGAAACACTCACTCACCAACTTCTATACTGTTTCTTTTTCTCAATCTCCATGCATTTTCAGTTTTAATACAATTGATGGGTCATTTTCTCACTAATTACCACACACCATTAATACATTTTGTATCGGTTTCCTTCAATGTTCTTTTGACAAGTTAAAGCCTGCAGAGTAATTGTTAATATGTCAAACACCATTGTATATTTTCCATATATAATAGTTTCTTTTTTTAGCACACACTTTTATTTGAAAATCAACCACTACAATTATTGAAATACAATTAGGGTTAACGTTACATTTTAAAAACACTTACCTCGTATATAGAGAAAAATTGAGCGCTCTAATTTATGGGTTACTCCTATTTGCTGAATAATAGACAAAAACAAAAGATAAATTTTATATTCCTATGCTCTCTCTTGATTATATTAGAAGGATTACAATTAACTTAAAAATTATTCTTGTTCAACAAATGAACGATTAGTTTCGATCATTTCAAATCCTACACATACGCAGAAAATGAATATATATAACTAAATCAATTACATTTAGTTGATGAAAATACGACTCACTTTCATTTAAGAAATTATTTTTCGGGTAACTAGATATCCACATGATCAATTTTTAGCTTACAAAAGGGTCCACATTTGCATTTGTTTTTAGGTTTATTCGAGATTCATATGGGAGTTTGTAATGATAGAGATGATGAAAAAAAACAGAGAAAATATTTTTGGTCTCTTTGAATTAATTAACATTGCTAGAATTCATAATGAAAACATTGTTAATTCCCATAAGAAACCTAGCTAGGATCATGTTATTATAGGGTAAACCTGATATACTTATTATAAATTTAACAGCTGATAAATATATAAACATTATCTTAATTTTGTTTTGCTCATATCGATTATGATGATGCTATTTTTTTTAAAAAAGAAATGTTTGGACATAGGGTTTAGAAGCTTCGCCGTTCAGACAAGAATCTTGGCTCTGAGATTGAAGCTATACTGAGCCAAAACAATTCTTGAATATGGTGCGTTGACGATTAGGTTAGGTTTTTTTTTCTTATTTATCAGTTATATACAGTATTTATATATAATTATATATATTTGTTTTTATGCAAGAGAGTTCAGAGTGTCAGTTCAGGTTTTAATTGCTGACTATATATATTATTGCAAGTGTTTTGAATTTTTATTATTGTATAACAAGCCTTGCATCACTCTTTATTTCAAAATTTTGAATTTAGATATGTTCAGGATTTTATAAAATTATAAAGGGAGAGCTACAGATAGTGACACATAGTAAATCTACAAATTACATTTTTGATAATGCTATTCTATGTCATTTTGAACTCTTCAATTTGAAAAACATGTTCTAGTAATATGTGGCCAAATTTAGAGTTGATTCAATTCAATCCTCTTGTTAGTTGGAGTCTTTTGTAGTATATTATTATCTTAACATCACTTTTAAGTCATTTATTGTTGCAAACTTGTAGACAAATTATACAATTGTATTTGACTCACAAAAACAATTGCACAACTTTGTATGAAAAAAGTTGTTTTTCTTTTCCCAAATAATACAAAAATAATTAGCTTGTACTATTAAAAAAGCATATGCACAACTTTGTATAAACAAAATTGTTTTTCGAAAAATATTAATCTTTCGGATTTGTCTATCATGTGCGTTTCACAAACATTGAAATTCGGATTATATTTCTTTCAAAAATATAAAAATAGGATTTTGTGTGTGTTTATTTTATTATATGCTCACCAACTTTTACGCACATTTGATATTTTCAAGGTAAATAAATATTATTTCAACCATGTATAAATAAATTTATTTGTTTTAAATTTGATAAATATAAGAAAAAGTTAGCCAATGACGTACGTTTTTATATTTATTTTATTTTTATGTACATGTGTTGTTACACACAGATAAAGATGATAACTAAAGATAGATTTATGTTTTTCCCTTATAGCCTCATGTGCTCTTGTTGCAACAAAATCAATGGAAGCTAACTAACATATTTCTATGATGTTCTTGTCAAATCATGTATAACGAACTAAAATAAAAATCATATAGTAAATTTTAGACAATTTTTTTTTACTAAAAGTAAATAATTATTTTAGAATAAATAGATTATTAAACATAAGTACCGGTTGATTTTAACATGTGCATGAATGTCATAAGTTAGATAAATCTTAGAAACTGATACCTCTTTTTTTGGTCTTATCAATGAAGTATCTAGAGTGAGTCCGCTATCATAACAAGCCACATTCGAGCTGAGAAGGGACCATAATGGTAGCGAATCTCTTTATACCTAGTTTTAATGTAACTCAATACCTAAAGGATTGAACTCAATATCTCATATAAAAATAGAACAATTCTTTTCAATTGATTCACACACTTGGTACTATATATCTCGAACTCATATATTTTTTAAAAGAACACGAGTATTATATATTGAGGGGACTACCACTCAAATAAATTTGAATTTGATTCAAAATTCAACCGGCTAATTCAATGCTTTAAATAACATTAAAATCAATAGGACAAGTACCATACACAAAATTTGAATCAACTTTCTCCATAATTTTCTTTTGGAAGAAGAAACTGACCAAAAGATTGAAGCAAACAATACACAATAGCATTCAATTTCAAAGATATGGCCATTTCCATCATTTAAAGCAAAATCTGAACCAATATCACAATAAATGCTTCAATTCAATATGATATCAAATCATCTAAGCAGAAACTAAAGCTAAAAATCTTTAGATTCAACCAAACCTCCTTGTGAGTTTAAGCACTACAATTCACCAAACTGCCAAAAAAGAAAAGAGTATGTCACTTTCTTGTTTTATCTTCCAACATTTAGCTTTCTTGCAATTCAATTTCTTCATAGAGTTGATAAGAAACTGTCCCACCATTTTCAAAAAGAATTTTTGTTGGGTCTGAAATCAAAATGGAAAATCATCTTGGCCATTAAAAAGCTGATTTGCAGGTGGTTTTTTTTGTTCTCTTTCTCAGCAGAAAGCTTTTAAACTCACTCTCTTTTGATATATACCATATTTTTCAAGTGGACATGTAAAGACATTTTTGAAGCATATTTATGAATTTCTTGATAGGCATATAAACCACAACGTGATCGGATACAAAATCGACCAACCCTTCACCTGCTGGACGGAACCATAATAGTCTAGTCGAGCAATGCTATATGTACAAAATTTTGTACAAAATGATGTGTCAATAAAAGAGACATGACATATCAAATATTGTATTGGTGACTTGGCCGAATCACAACGCGCCACGTGTGCAATATGTCTAATAAAACGGGCGCTCCGCGCCAGAAATTCATGGGAGGGTGGTGGTATCATATATGTTTGGTTGTTATTCGTTAAAATTAATTTTAAACTACAAAAATACGAAAAAAAGTATTCGTCACATAGATTGCCACTCATTTTGTACAGAAAAATTTGTACAAAATTTGGGACATTTAGTATTTTTCTAGTCTAAATGACCTAGTTAATGCGTACGTCCATTTTGTTCATTTCAACAATTAATACATTCTTACAATTGTTCTTATATTCACATATTGTTACACAAACCTCAATTGTAGCAATGTTACCAAACAAGGGTTGATTGTATTGCTCAATTTCTGGGGTTTATATTTGAGTTGATAATGCAAGGATATGAGTGCAGCTCCATGCCAAAAACCCTGCGCTGGACCTGGACCTGGAATTGTTGCTATCACCTGAAAATGACCATCCATTTTCAAATTAAGCAACGGTCCTGATTCTTAATCTTGGTGTCAGCTGTGCCCAGCCCATCTGACGGTGGATACCGGTCCAATCAGATTCGGCGTACGTGTGGACATGGGAGTGTGGGTTGCACGGGGACATCTGTGAGTGCGACCGTATAGAATTGAAACTGAATAATTGATGGGATCATAAATAACCCGCAGCACATGGGATTGGGAATGGGAGTGTTGATGTCATTCACAGTAACGCTATGCCGTTGAAGAAAGCGGTTACTATTCATATTTTTCTATTCAAAATCTTCTTCTCTTGCTTCTATGCAATTTTATTTTTATTTTTTTTCCTTCAATTTTGTCTTATTATTGATATTATTGTATCTATTTTCTTTTCAAATGGATAAACATTAATACAAATATATAGAATATGAGTTGGAGTAAATATTGATAAATAAGTACAAAGATTTTACATCAATTTTTTTTGTTTTAGGTCTCATGTTCGAGTCTCATTGTCGGTATGAGATGAGGTGAGATTTTGGGTAAAAGATAAGAGTCACCCTTTTTTCTGTATCTTAATTGATTAAAAAAGAAAAGATGTTATTTAGTTGGTTTAATTGTGATTAGACGAAGATTTATATTGTCCCGTCTTTATCCACTTGATAAATACAATTTTTATATACGTCAACAATCTAGAAACGAGTTGACATATGTAGACATTTATATAAAGACATAAGAAAACAATATGTTTCACTACGTCAATCATTCACTACAAGAATTGCGGCGTTAGGAGACGGCTAAAATAGCCATTTTCGTCTCTTATAAGTTACTGAATGGTCTCTACAATATAGTCATTTTTCTTTTAGTGACCGAGTAGTTTTTTTACATTTATTTATGTTATTCAATCCATTGATTTCAATTGAAAAATCTAACGATAAAATGTGTGTTACTTTAGCCCATATCATCGAATATGCATACTTAAAACCGAACCCAACTTTTGGCATATGTATATTTGAGTATATATAGATTTCAAACATGACAACTATGATTAAGATATTAAAATATATAGCTTCTTAATTTACTTTGAAAAAAATTAAAATCATTGTATGCTGTTGGAATTTCAACTAGTTAAAAAAAAAAAATTGGTTCCCAAACATAACCACTCTTATTTAAGTTTTAAGTTTTCAACCTACCGAAAGTAGAAAAATGGCCAAAATTAACTCAGAGGATTGAGTTTAAACTTGTGTTCAAAAGGTAAATGTTAATGAGTAAATATTAGAAAAGGAAAAGAAGAGTAGTCACTTATTTCTAAAAATAGCAACTTAACAAACAAGGTAAAGTGAAGCATAAATTTCATGAAAATGAAAGGTGTAGCAAAAATCCATAGCACTTGGGCTCTCACATGGTTGCATGTGCTCTCTCCCCTAATAGAGGGAGAGAGAGAGTAATCAAGAAGCATCATTAACACAATAACAAAATTTAAAATAAAGAGATTTGGTCAAAAAAGGTTAATTATCATTAACTTGTTAATTAAGCTACTGGTATACATGAAACATCTAAGCAATCGCCATCTTCTTGAATTTCTTGAATCTCCTTCTCATCATCAACTTCTAATGAAGAAGACACACAAGCAGTGGTGGTAGAAGAAGAAGATGATGAAGAAGAGGAAGAGGTGTAAAAGGACAGAGGAGAAGAAGGTGAATCTTGATTTTGTTGATGATGGTGATGTGAGCTTGTTGATGTTGAAGAAGAAGAAGAAGAAGCAGAATCAGGAGCTTTAATGGCGAGACTTACTAACAAATCAACAAAAGCTCCAAGAATATACTCATGGTTTTGCTTCACATTGACTCTCAAGTACCAGCACAAGAGCTCCTCAAGATTGTCCCATTCTTTAATCCCATGAGCCTCCACCATCTCCTCCATCGACCGCCGGAAATCCGCGTACGGCTCCCGGGACTCCAGCGACATTACCAAGCTCTCCTTGAAGGCCACCGACTCGCCGCCGCCACCACCGCCGCGGCGGCGTGTTCCCTCGCCGACAGCTCCCGCTCGTCGTTCAGCGCCGCCGACAGCCGCCGGGAGCTTCCCACGTCGGGGTCGTCCCGGTGGAGGACGGAGGTTGATGCAAACCGGCCGGAGTTGCGGCGGACCACGGCGGTTCTAGCGGCGGCGCCGGCGCGCTTCAGGCGGAGACGCTCCTTGAAGGCTCTCCATGTTTTTTTCTCCTTTTGATGTTGTTGTTGTTGGTGGTGGTGAGACCCGAATTGGGCTCCGGGGCCCGAATGACCCGAATTGGGCTCCGGGACCCGAATGACGTCGAGGAGAGTCCGGTTGATCTGGGTCTGGGCGGCGGCGGCGAGTCGTTTCTCGGCTAGGAGTATGTCGTTTAAGGTCGTTCCGGCGAGCGAGTCGACTCGCCGGCGGTTCTCGTCGTCTTCTTTGATTCTCAAAAAGTCGCCGAGATTGAACGAGTCCAGAGCTGACATTTCTGTACAAAGCTTTTCCGGCGACGTCCTCTACAACCTACACCCAAAAGCTTCGATTTAGCATAAATCAACACAAAATAACCAATTTGCAGATAATTTTCTCGGGAAAATAAAAAACAGGGGAGCATTTTTTTTTGTTTACTCCAGCAAGACTGGATTTTTCTGGGGAAATTTGGAAAATGGTGGTAGTAATTGTAGAGTTAGAAACTTCTATTTTAATGGGTCGGGAGATAGGCTCGATTTTACTCAACCACAACACAAGAGAACATATTTGCAGATAATTTTCTCGGGAAAATAAACTACCTCAGAGCTTCTTCTTTTCACTCAAGCAAGAATGGATTTTTTCCGGGGAAATTTGAAATTTTTTGGTAGTAATTGAAGAATTAGAAAGTTCAATTTTGTTGGGTCGACAGAAAACCCCGAATTTACTCACGCTCAACACAAAAGAACAAATTTGCACAAAACTTTCTCGGGAAAATAAAAACAGAGGAGTTCTCTTTATCTTTTCTTTTCCCTTCTTTACTCGGCAAGACCGATTTTTTTCTAGGGAAAACTGAAAAATGGTGGGAATTCGGAAATGGTTGAAGAATTAGAAACTTCAATTTTCTTGGGTCGCGAGAAAGACCCAAACTTTACTGCTTCCAAGAATAGAAAAGTAATAAAATTTTCTCGGGAAAATAGACATCTCAGAATCCCAGATCTAAAACCTGAAATGAACAGTGTGAACCCAAAAAGAAAGAGAAACGAAGCTAAACAAACATTGGATACCATTTCCATTACCTCACTTCGAAGCAGATCTGAAACCTCAAGAACTCGAAACGGTGATCGAAATCAAAATCCAGAAACTCGAATTCACAGAAACAACGCAATGTAGAAGAAGAAGAAACAGAGCAGAGACACGAGACGAGACAAAGACAAGTTTCTGTATATTCTTAGGAAGAAACTAAAGAGAAAAGCGAAAAGCAATAGCAGAGAAAAAGAAGAAGATGATGATTATGGTAAAAAGCTAATAAAAATCTATATGGATCTCTGTTTTTTCTCTGTTTTTTTTTTTTGGTTCGGCTTCGTATCCGAATCTCTGTGAATTTGTGGGGACTTTATTGGTTTTCTGTTCCGGGGTTTGGCTTTTTTACGGAACTAACCCTATCTTAATTCCACTGTCTTCTGAGATGGAGGGTAGAGTTGACGGTTTAAATCCGAACTTGTCGGGACTTAAAATTTGATCTACAATTTTTTTATTTGGCAATTTTTCAGACGGGTCCTGAAGACTTGGACGTAAAACTCAAAATTTAATTTGACATCCGCAACCCTTTCAATTTGAGTTTAGAGTTAAAAAACTGAACCTAAACCTGGAATTTGAAAGCTCAATTCGTCGTTTTTCACATTTATGGACAAATTTGTAATGATCATATATCTTTGAGAGGACTCGTCGAACTTTTGCTCGACATGAATGAGTTTGGGTCGATTTTTGTTTGACCTTTTCTACAAGCCAAATTCGAAAGTGCACATAAACATGGTGAGTCGTTACCAACTTATAATGGTGCCATTGGAGGGCTCCTTGTGTGACTTCTTGAGGGTGCATGTGAAGAGCTTGTAGAATGTGGCGATGAACCGAATGGACTTTTGCACCCTCAAGTCGGAGTTGGTGATACAATGTATGATGTTGGTTAGTCTACCGTGGATGAGATCGGGGTGGTATAGTTGGTGCCATGGGGTGCCCATGACACTGGTAGAGACTTTATCTTTAGAGCCTCATCCCTTGTTCTCGAAGTTTAGTCATAGCCGAGTAGTCCTCTAGGTTAATGGCCACCTGAAAAACTTTCATGTCTCATTTTATTGGAGCGCCGCAGAGTTCTTCCCATGATGATTAGTATTTGTCATTTGTCCTAGGATTGACCATATGGACTATGGCGGTGAAGTATAGATGTTAGTTGTTAGCATTCTTTTCATGCGAAACTTGTGGCCTCCGAGTTTTAGTCTTTTCTACCTCACACCTAATGAATAGGAATGAAACCAAATGTGGTTTTCATGAGATCTTTTATTTAGGCGAGAGCAATTTACGTATGAGGATCTTTCAAGAGTTATACCTCTCTCCTAGGAGTTATCACCTTTGCCACAAATTGTCTTTTTCTTTTGTTCTTCGTCTTGAGATGGGAGAAAATAAAGTTTGTGTGTGAAATGAATCTTCTTGCAACCTATATGAGTTAGGCGAACATTGTCAAATTGACTTAGTGTAAATGTAGAGACACGATACTCTCGGAACGTCTTTGAAGTTTATCAAAGACACGCTCCATATTAAAAATTTAATGTCTTGTGTTTGTGTGAAAATGTACTCTTGAACACTATATATTGCATTTTTATTGGTTGATAAAACTTATAGTTTTTTTTAGTAACATAACCTAAATATGTCTTAAGAATGTACATTATGGTAGCTTATGATTAGGTTCTTTGCAATAACTCATGGAATAAATATAGTCAATTTAAATTACTTACTTATAGGTGCATGTTAGATCTAAGATGCTCCACTTTAAACTATTTATCTCCATTGATTAATTGGAGAGAATCATGACTTCACATTTATGACCATTATGGACCACCCAGTTTGTAAATAATTAAATAAAAGATTGAACCAATTTATTTTATTTATTTATATATATTTTTTTAAGGATATGTTGGACCAAACTTTTGGATCAACCATAGCAACAAACACTTTGTTTAATCAATAATCCACCAAAAATAATGGTTTATGTGATGTCATAGCTGTTGAACCATTTGGTTTAATATTCATTATAATTTCAATTTTTAATCAACACCTAATTCAGATGGTATTGGTAAACCTACTAATTTCAAACAAATTATTTGATTCCATTTTTATTCACTATTATCTTTCTCTCAAATTTTGTAAATTTTTTACACAAACGATGATAATGTAGCAACAAATTGTATGTATATTTATTTTATGTAAAAACATACTAACATATATGATATTAAAGATGGTAATTTGTGACGTAACATGACACGTGACACAAAATTGGAGTGTATGGACACACACGTTTTGTAAGGCGACGTGTTCATGCCGAAGAACCAACACATTTAGTAATCGTTTTGTGTTCGTGTAGGACCTCCAAAGCATGTTCACACGACTAATTAAGCATGTTGTGACATGCACACTTAAGAGTATAATTATAATTAAATATAATAACGTAATGATCTCATTGGTTTTGTAGTGCATAGTGCGTTTGGGTCATGTTCGTGTCAATTGTGTCATGTCAACACGACCTAATTAATTGTCGTGTTTTGTGTTCGAAATCATGTTATATACAAGTCGGATCGTGCAACACACAATCAACATTAACCATGACACCCGCACACGAACTACTAGTTCTATGTTATATCAATACTCTCATAAACCTTTTTAGTGTTGGACGTTTGGTTTACATGACTTAATATACACTTAATACATTGTGGTTTGACTAAATTATTAATTAATTAATTGATTTGACACGTTTTACTAGTTGACATGTCATTTTGTATCATGTACTCAACTTATAATAGTAGTTCTAAAATTAGCATCATATCATTAGTTCAAATCTAATCAAATCCGACGTAAACTCAATTAAAAATCCAAATTTCCACTTGACATCTTCATTCAAGTAATTTTAAGAAATTTACTTATTTTGATTGACTTTATGGTTCAAAAATACCCTTTTAACATAAGATCAATTGTACCAAGCTTCCATTTATGAACCATGTTTAGTCCATAACTAACAAGGACTACAACATTTACTATATTTGTCTCCATTGTCCTTCCCAAAAGTTTAATGTGATTGTACTAATGATCTCCAAACTTTATTTCAACTTTAAATTTTTTGTTAACCATGTGATGATGTGAAGTCTCACCTATCACCAAGGCTTCATTTTGACTTTTGTTCTTGTCACAACTCACCATTATGCATGATCATTACACTAAAGAAACCAAATCTCATGCCATAAAATTAAGAAAAAAATGAATTGTGTTTTATTTAAGAAGCAACTTGGTACATCCAGCCGCCTTACAGTCAAATACATGTAAGGCACGTGTCAGATTGTGATAATTAGAACTGAAAAGTGAATCTCATATTGTATTACATGACACAACTGATATCTTGGACCGGAACTCGTAGGAACTCAAGATTCAATCCACATTTCTGTTGTCGTATAAAATATATTCGACTAGTTTTTAGATTCGATCGAGAGAATCAACCCAATTTGCACGGAAAACACAAAACTCGATCCTAAACTTACACCTCCAGGCTCCATCGATGGATTCAATTTAAGTACTTTCAAACCGATACGAGGCCTGAATAACAATAATAATTCTTTATTTATTCTATAACTCCACAAAACGGCCCATTAAAGCCCAACATATCTCTCCATAACTTAAGAGGCCCAATTATCAATTACAAATTACGAGCCTAATTCTCTATGGGCCTGAGAATTTCGGGCCCAAAGAAAGTCATCTCATCGGACGGCTGTTATTCAATGGAGCAAAGCCTCACGAGATCGACGACTCAACAAGAGCAATAAATAAATAAATTTAGTAACTTTACATAATTAGGAGAATCTATACGCGGCTTCTGGATTGTTCTACAACATTTTTAAACGTTAGGTCTCGCAATCGATCCACGGAAACGAAGACAAGAGCAATTCCCAAATTTCTCTCTCTCACGAAGCTTCTTCGTCGACGATCAATCAATCTCCTTCTCTCTCTATCGGTGCGATTAGGTGAATTTTCTCTCATTTTCTTGTGTTTTTGCTATTTTTTGATCTATTTGAGCGATTATTGACGTTGGGTTGCTCAATTGTGTTGAGGTTTTCAGGGTTAAAATTCAATTTCAAATCTGCGTTGATCTTTGTTTGGCTCTCTGAGGATTAATAATGTCTCATATCCTTGATATGACTCTGATTTTCCTTCTGGTTCCAGATCAATTTCTTCGTTGTTTTATTTTATTTGATTTTTTGTAGTTTAATTTGTTTTCTTAGCCGGTGTTTGGATGCCGATAAAGTTTTTGGGAGGGAAGGAGAGGGAAAAGGTTGAATCTTGATGGTAAAAGAATGTTTCTTTGTTGTTTTTGATCTGTTTTTGTGGCCTTAACCGAAGCTAACGCGGTAATCAAAGGGAGAGAGACCGCGAAAGGGCTCAGGCGAGGGCCGGTGGCAAGTCGAAGCAGCAAAAAGGCGACGGATTGACCCCTGAACAGCGTCGAGAAAGGTTATTTTTTTTTCTCTGGTTGATCTGAATTTGATGGTTAAACAATTAGGGTTTGATGTTTGTTGCTATAAATTAGATTGTTGAACAATTAGGGTTTGGAAGCTTGTTGCTCTTAATTTGATTGCTCAACAATTAAGTTTTGGTGCCTTGTTACTCTTAAATTGATTGGTTTCCTTACATTTGATGGTTTAAAATTAGGAATTGGCGTTGTCTAAATTTGATGCCAAACAATTAGGCTTTGGTGCTTGTTGCTCTAAATTTTATGGTTGAACATTTAGGAATTGGTGTTTGTTGGTCTAAATTTGATGCCAAACAATTAGGGTTTGGTGCTTGTTGCTCTAAATTTGAAGGCTGAACAATAAGAGATTGTTGGTCGTTGCTCTAAAATTGATGGTTGAACATTTAGGGATTGGTTCTTGTTACTCTCAATTTGATGGCTGAACATGTAGTGACTGGTTCTTGTTGCTCTTAATTTGATTGCCAAACAATTAGTGTTTGGTGATTAATGCTCTAAATTTGTTGTGATAACCTATAGGGTTTTTGACTTTTGTTGCTTGTTGCTTTAAATTTGATTGTTGAACCATTTAGGTTTGGTGTTTGTGATTCTAAATTCGGGTATTATTTTGTGAACAGAGACGCAAGGGCACTTCAAGAGAAGGCTGCAAGAAAAGCAGCACAGTCGGGAGGGATCAATGCCGGCGGTGATGGAGGTAAAGTGAATAAGAAGAAATAGAGAAAGGAAGAGAGATTGGTTGTATATTGGGTGGTAGAACTAGATAAGGGTGTATTTGTACTGGATCAGGTTTGGGTTTTCGGGTTTTCAAGTCATGTTTGTGTTGCGTGTTTAGATGCGTTAATATTTGTCATCTTGATCGGCATTGATGTTGGCTTCTAAACTATACAATGTTACATCTGATTTGGAATATAAAGTCCTTTGTACTACTATTTTGCTTTGTTCCTAATATTTCTTGCATCATTACAAATCAATAAAACACATAATACATATGCAATCAAATTCATGTGAGTTAGGCATTACCTCCACTTCTTGGCTTTTATTCTTGTACCTGGCAATGTGGGTCGGGTAAAAAACATACGTGTTTTTGTCAGAAGTTTGCGTCATTTCTAATAGAGAATAGGGAATTTAAACCAATAAATATTTAGCTTAGTCTAAGCCAAGTCAATGAGGTGATGACACCCTATGTGAATTGGTGGCAGCGGAACGAGGATCCAATATTTTTAATGGGAGTGTCATCACTTTACAAAATACGAATGCATGTATGTTAACTTGGCCCTTAGCCTAGTGATTCATGAGTTCCACTCAATGTTGGTTCATGCACATTCGGTATAAATTTCTTCCTTATATCGATTTGGCTCTTCAAGTAGAGCTGACAAATTGGATTTTGGGTTGGTTTTGGATCAAACTCGGTTGATAAAGCCCGACTCCAATGTATCTAGAACCAAAGTTTTGATGTATAGTGTGGTTTGCTTGACCCGACCTAAATCAAAAGTTAGTTGAATCGGATTCATACCCCATTCGAATTAGGTTCAAATTACCTTATATTAATCGAAATTTGAATTAACACATCTATATTCAAACCGTTCAAATTGTTTAGCAATAAAAATTAAATTGGGCTTTCATTGGGCCGGACTTGTCAATTCCAATATATAATAACAAAAAATGCGAAAACGGTTTAAAAAAAAAAAAAACTGGTTCTCAGCTCAGAGCTTACTCTGTTCACTGCAACTGAAAAATTCATGACCTCCCTCACCCACCCATTCCCGCCGGCGGCGAACCGCCGGCCGCCACCTCACCGGAGAACCATACGCTCCCAATCCGCCTCCCTCCCCGAACCCAGACGCCTCTCTCCTCCTTCTTCTACAAGTAACAGTGACGCAACAGAGAAACCAACTTCGCTGGCTGTGACAGAGACGAAGCAGAGGAAGGGTCTGATAGATGTTGAGGAGCTGAAGAAGAGAGAGGAGAGAGAGAGGAAAGAGGAGGTGAACAAGAAGATAGCGTCGAAGAAGGCTATTTCAGTGATTCTTCGGAGAGAAGCCACCAAGGCCGTTATCGAGAAGAAGCGAGGTCCTACGAATTCTAAGCGATTGCTTCCCAAAACGGTACTCGAAGCTCTTCATGAGCGAATCACGGCTCTGCGGTGGGAGTCTGCTCTCAAGGTACTTGGTTTTTTTGCTGTCGTTGGGTTCAATTTTTGGGTTCTGGTTTTGGTGGGTTCTGGGATGTGTTTTTATTTATGGTCAGTTTGGTTTAAAATTTGATTAGTTGATTGTGTAATTCAATTGTGGTTTCCTGATTGTTCTTGTTTAATGGTCTGTTTGGTTTCTAGGAATGTGCAGAAATGTGATAGGTTTGAATTGAATTAGTTTATAGTGTTGTTCGATTCAGTTTTTAGGGTCAAATTTGGTTTCCTGAGGTGGGTTCTGGTTTCGGGTGCTTTATATGGTCTGTGTTGGTTTCTCGAAATATGTAGAAATGTAAGAAAATTTGATAAGTTGAATTGATTTCTAGTGTTGTTAGATTCAATTTTTGGGTTCTGGTTTTGGTGGATTCTAGGATTTGTTTTTGTTTATGGTCACTTTGGTTTAAAATTTGATGAGTTGGATTAGTTGATAGTGTGATTCAATTGTGGTTTCCTGAGGTGGGTTTTGTGATTTTGTTCTTGTTTAATGGTCTGTTTGGTTTCTAGGAATGTGCAGAAATGTGATAAGTTTGACTTGAATTCTAGGATTTGTTTCTATTTATGGTCAGTTTGGTTTAAAATTTGATGAGTTGGATACTTGGATTTGTTGATAGTGTAATTCAAGTGTGGTTTCCTGAGGTGGGTTTTATGATTTTGTTCTTGCTTAATGGTCTGTTTGGTTTCTAGGAATGTGCAGAAATGTTATATATTTGACTTGAATTAGTTTATAGTGTTGTTCGATTCTGTTTCTAGGGTCAATTTTGGTTTCCTGAGGTGGGTTTTATGGTTTTGTTCTTGATTAATGGTCTGTTTGGTTTCTAGGAATGTGCAGAAATGTGATACATTTGACTTGAATTAGTTTATAGTGTTGTTCGATTCAGTTTCTAGGGTCAATTTTGGTTTCCTGAGGTGGGTTTTATGGTTTTGTTCTTGTTTAATGGTCTGTTTGGTTTCTAGGAATGTGAAGAAATGTGATACATTTGACTTTAATTAGTTTATAGTGTTGTTTGATTCGGTTTCTAGGGTCAATTTTGGTTTCCTGAGGTGGGTTGGTTTCGGGTGCTTTATATGATATTGTTTTTGTTTACTGTCTGTGTTGGTTTCTCGAAATATGCAGAAATGCGAGAAATTTTGATAAGTTGAATTGACTTCTAGTGTTGTTAGATTCAATTTTTGGGGTTAATTGCGGTTTCATGAGTTGGGTTCTGGTTCTTGGTGCTTTTTATGATTATGTTTAATTGTGGTCTGTTTGGTTTCTCAGAATATGCAGAAATGTGAGAAAATTTTATAAGCTTAATTAGTTACTAGGGTGGTTCGATTCAATTTTTGGGGCAATGAGGTGGTTTGTGTTTTTGGGTGCTTTCTGTGTTTCTTTTCGCTTTCTGGTTAGTTTGGTTTATTGTAATATGCAAAAATGTGAGAAGATTTGATAAGTTGAATTTGTTTCTAGTGTTGTTCGAATTAATTTTGGTTTCCCTAGGTGGGTTCTTGTTCTTGGTGCTTTTGATGACTATGCTTGATTATGATCAGTTTGTTTTCTCGGAATATGCTGAGATGTGAGAAAGTTTGATAAGTTGAGTTAGTTTCTGGTGTTGTTCTAATCAATTTTAGGGGTAAATTTTGGATTCCTGAGATGGTTCTGGTTTTGGGTGCTTTTTATGACTGTTTATGTTTTTGGTCCGTTTGGTTTCTCGGAATATGCATAAACGAGAAAATTTGATAATTTGAGTTAGTTTCTAGTATTGTTAGGTGGATTTTGGTTTTCATTATCTAAGGATTGTTAGTAACTACAAAATGCTAGTTCAAGTTTAGTCAATTTCTAGAAGAATTCAATTTTGGTTCTATCTGAAGTTTGAATTTGAGCTTTGGTTCTGCATAATTTGGGTGCCAAGAGGATTCAAATCTACACTGTTTTTTAAATGTCCTTTGATTTTTTATCTTGTTCTCTTTGACCTCCTCGGGAAGTAAGTGAAAGAGATGATTGTTTATGTGGTGTTTTTTATATAGCTTGGTGGTGGTTTTTTGATTTCGCTGTGACAAATTAGACTTAGAAGCAAGGTATGTAAGGAAAATTTAATAATGAGTGTAAGTCATGTAATCACTATAGTTTACAAGAATATACATCGTCAGTAACTCATTATCCTACAACTTTTCGGAGTAGTCGTATGCACGATAGGATTAGAGCTAACAGTATTTGGAAATAGATATGTTTTAAAGCATTTCCCGTAAGAGATTTGTTGCTTCATCCTTCATTTGCCCCCGCTGTGTCCATTTATCACGAGAGGGGAGAGAATTAGAACTAAGAGTATTTGGACATACACCTATCTTAAAGCATTTCCTGAAAGAGATTTGTTGCTTCATCCATCATTTGCTCCCGTTGTGTACATTTATCAAGATGTTGTAGCTATTGGCATCAGGTGTCACCCCCCTCGCATCGAATAATTTTCTTGCCTTGTCTATTCGATCTTTCAAGATATTTCTATTCATCAGGTGGCGAGTTTTAAGTGACAACATTAGGCTCCTGACCCGTATAAGTCGTAGTTTGAACCACTTCTTGAGCTTCTACAACCATCCCTTTTATCCACGTATGTGTTAAAAGTTCTAAATCGATGCTTTTCTGCACCATTTTATTCAGCAACGTTGTAGCATCTTCTCATTTGCATACCATGCATACATCATAGGTCATGGAGTTGTAAGTGATGTGATTATCTTGTATGCCGTGAGAATCACCTGCCGATGCGTAGTTTATTGGAGTCTCGTAAATTGTTATAATGTTTTATATTGGCATTTTCGTTGCACCATATTTTCTTGTGATGGATTTATTCATAACTTTCTCAGGTTTTTGAGCTACTAAAAGAGCAGCTCTGGTACAGGCCTAGTTATGCCACGTACATCAAACTAATCATCATGCTCGGCAAGTGTAAGCAACCTGAAAAAGCCCATGAAATCTTCCAAGATATGATCGAAGAAGGTTTGGGTATAAATCGGGAGTCCTACACTGCTCTCTTGGCTGCTTACGGTAGGAGTGGTCTCTTTGACAAAGCGCTTTCCCTCGTTGAGCAGATGAAGAATAGCCCCAATTGCGAGCCTGATGTTCACACTTACTCGGTCCTCATAAAGTCATACCTGCACGTTTTTGCTTTCGATGAAGTGCAGGCTGTGCTTTCTGATATGGCAGCTCAGGGAATCAAACCCAACACGATCACATACAATATCCTCATCGACGCATATGGAAAGGCAAAAAAGTAATTATCTCTCCTTCTTCACCTTTTAGTTAGTATTAAGGCACAATCTTGATGCCGAGAATTGTAGCTTTGCGAACCTCTAGTACAAGTAGAGCAAGATAAGAAAATGCAAAGAGGAGCTGACAGTTTGGACCCAAACTCGCTAGCTCCCGAAATCCGACCCACATTTATGCGGGTTTGGGTCACATAAAATAGACCCGACTATTTTCTGGGTGGTTTTTTTTTTTTTTTTAAGCAAGCGTACCAACCGAGGCTCGAAACTGAGCCCTCTGGAGGAGCAAACACCTTAAGCCAATTGCTCCGATGATGGTTGTTTTTGTTGGGTCGGTTTGCCATGAAAAAAGTACAAACCAAATCCGCAACCTGTACAAATCCGTACCTCTGGTGTGTCGGGGTCGGGTTCGGTCATTTCAAATTGAACCTGAAACCCCCCTACCAAAAACTCGAATTGCCAGCTCTACTACACAGTATATTGAAATTTCTTCTGTTCATTCAGCATACTGTTTCTCTTCCTGAGTTATATTTTAGAATGGTGCATTAATCACTTTCGTTATATTCAACATTTGTAAAGCACACCACTGCTTCTGCTTCTGCTTCTGCTTCCACCATTATCACGTCTCTTGTCTATATCACCATTTCTAGAAATATGGTCTTTTGTTTGTTCTTTTGTCTAGATGGAGCATAATGTTTCAATTTACCGACACAGAACTGATTTACCATTTCTATTTCTTGAAAGGTTTGCAGAGATGGAATCGACGCTAATGGAAATGCTCCAAGAGAAAGACTGTGAACCCGATGTCTGGACAATGAACTCCACCATTAGAGCCTTCGGTAACAGCGGGCAAATAGAAACAATGGAGAAGTGTTATGAAAAGTTTCAGAGTGCCGGGATCCAACCCGACATCAGGACCTTCAACATTCTGCTAGACTCCTACGGGAAAGCTGGAAGTTACGAGAAAATGAGTGCTGTGATGGAATACATGCAAAAATACCATTACTCGTGGACGATTGTAACCTACAATATTGTCATAGACGCTTTTGGAAGAGCCGGCGACTTAAGACAGATGGAGTATATGTTCAGGTTGATGCGGTCAGAGAGGATCAAGCCAAGCTGTGTCACACTCTGCTCGCTTGTCCGGGCTTATGGGCAAGCCGGAAAAGCTGAGAAAATTGGGGGCGTGTTACGATTCATCGAGAATTCAGATGTAACCTTGGATAAGATTTTCTTCAATTGCTTAATCGACGCCTATGGGAGAATGGGTCGCTTTGCAGAGATGAAGGGTGTGCTTGAAATGATGGAACAAAAGGGATTCAAACCCGATAAAATCACGTATAGAACTATGATGAAAGCGTATTCCATCAGCGGCATGACGAGCCATGCTAAGGAGCTCAGAGAACTCGTCGGATCAGCAGAAGAGCCTCGGATAGGCGTTGAGAAGCCCGACTTTACATGATGAAAATGAAATGATCGAATCCAACAAGGTACGTAACTGTAATTATCTATGCTTTACGATTATGAATTATGATTATGAATCGGATTAGATCATCGAAAGTGGAAAATTGCATTGTTTTTGACTAATTTTGTGATAACTGGTTTGTAAATATGTATTTCTTCAATGAGATCATGCTGATTCATGAACTGTCTTTGTTTCTCATGCATACATATAGATTGTTTGTCTGAATACATATATAGATATTTAGAGCTGACAATTTGTATTTGAACTCATAGTGTTCCAAAACCCGATCCGACTATTTTTTGGTTTGGGTTGGATCGGATTTATACCGTAAGAATACTAATTGAATTGGACAAATCCGCACAATTTACATTAAAATGAAAATCGATCTTATATTCTTATCCCGATCTGAACGGATCTAAACCACTCTCGGGTTGGATTTGGAATTTTGGATTAGTCTTTGTCAATCCGAACTCGAACGAATCAGAGTTACCACCTTAAGTATCTGTTTTGCACTAAATTGGTTTTTGATTTGAATTTTGTTCCAATTTAGTCCCTTAGGTATATGTTTACTGTCAAATTTGTCTACAATTTGATTATTTTTCGATTTATTCCCTTATGTATCTATTTTTTGTAGTATTGGTCCGGTGGTCCCTAATTAGTAATTACACGCATGATATGATGATCTTGTTGGAAAAAAGAGATCTAAAGGGACCATTTTGAAGAAAAAAATGATAATTATAGGATTTAATTGTAATAAATATCAAATTAATGACCAATTTGGCACAAAGTGAATACTAAACGGGTCGATTTGAAACATAATCAATAGCATAGTCTAGCACTTATTGAGAACAATTTTTTCTTTTACTAATGTGGTAAATAAATGACGAGCAGGGACGGATCTGTAATTTTCTTTTTTGTGGGGGCAGATTGTGAGAATATAAACCTAATTGTCCTTTTATTCAATCGTGTTTTCTTTTAAAAAAAATAGTAAATCCATAAAATCAATGGCGATTACATACAACACACAAAATATAATAGACATGACATAGTACAAACTCCAATACAAGTATCTTGATTCACATATATTGAACGTTAAAATCTCGACTGCAACAGTGAAACAACAAGATTAACAACTCCAGTCATTTTCAAAAACTTCTGACGTGCAAACGGAACTCATCGACAGAACAAAATATGATTCAAAACAGTCACAAAAAATCAACAATGGAACAATAAAATCAGACCCTTCTCATGATTTATTATAAAACCATAACAATAAATCAAATAATAGTAAAAAAAAAGAACCTGAGAAGAATAACCTACACTCACAGACTAGCGTATAATTGAATAATGATAACGAGCCACCTACAAAGAATTGTACCGTGTTTATTTAATACGTAATAATACGGAAAAGTAATAATTGAATCAACAATAAAATTTTTATATTTATAAATAAAACAAAGAAATTTCAAATATAATTTATTTATAAAAACAAAAAAAGCCCAAAATGGTCCAAAAACGCAAGAACTAGGCCCTCTTCTTCGTCTTCTCCATGCCCAAATCGTCCACAGCCCATTCTCTTCTCTCTCTCTCTCTCTCTACTCGCAGAGCTCGCAACACTCCCATTTCTCTCTCTCTCTCTCCTTCGAAAAAAACTCCATAACTCACAAAAATTAAAGCTTCGACACATCAACACAGACCCATCAAAACGAACATCAAAATTCACTCTTCCAAGCTCCTTCCCCAATCCAATTCTCTGCTTCCATGGCTCGCATTTGCTCCCACCTCTTCGATTCTAGGGCTAATTTGCTCCTCCTTGATTGACCACCAATTTTCCCCCCTTTCTTCAAAACCCTAGGTCACCGAAAATCACGCCCGTTGCGCTTCCCTCCACTCTCGCTGCTGTGCCCTAGCTTCCAATTTCGCATTTCCAGGTGATTGATTGATTCTCTTGATGCCCGTTTGTTGATTTTGCTCTGCCCCCGAAACCCTAGAATTTGAAATTTGTGCAATTTCGCTTTGGTGATTGGCATTAGGGTTCTGTGTCGTGGGGGTTTGATTTGTGTTGCTGGTTTTGATTGAATGGTTGTGGATTTTGTGGGTTTTACGTGGGAGGGGATGGTTCCATTAATTTGGGAATGAATGTGAGGTGTGTTGGTAGCTGCTTGTGTTCTTACATGGAAGCTAGTCATTGTTAAGCTCTTAGTTCATCTGTTTGAAGTGTTCGTGTGAGAATTTTGGAGGGAACTGCTGGCGTTAAGCTGTATGCATGCAATATAGCTCATTAGAGATTCGTTAACGTTGACTTAGTATTTGGGACTGTGTAAATGTTTATGCGTATTACTTATATTGTATAGTGTGCTAAACAATGTTCATTTGTTTGAAGTGTTCATGTGAGAATTTTTGGAGGGAACTGTTGGCAGTAAGCTGTATGCATGCAATATAGCTCATTAGATATTCATTAACGTTGACTAAATATTCGGGAGTGTGTGAATGTTTATGCGTATTACTTATATTGTGTAGTGTACTAAACAATGTTCATTTGTTTGAAGTGTTCGTGTGAGAATTTTGGAGGGAACTGTTGGCGGTAAGCTGTATGCATCCAATATAGCTCATTAGATATACATTAACATTGAATAGATATACGGGAGATTTTAAATGTTTATGTGTATTATGTATATTGGTGCTACACAATGTTCATTTGTTTGAAGTGCTCATGTGAGAGTTTTGGAGGGAACTGTTGGCGGTAAGCTGTATGCTTGCAGTATGGCTCATTAGATATACATTAGCGTTGACTAAATATTAGGGAGTGTTGGAATGTTTACTTGTGTTATATGTATGTTAGTATATTTTATACGCGCTAAACAATGTTCATTTGTTTGAAGTGCTCATGTGAGAATTTATGAGGGAACTGTTGGTGGTAAGCAGTATGTGTTGCTCATTATATAGGCATTAATGTTGACTAAATGTAAGTGTGTGTGTAAATGTTTATGTGTATTATGTATTTTGTGTACATGCTCATCTTGTATGTAACCGAGTGGCTTAGGTGTATCAAATATTGTTTGTATAATCCTTAATTACTATTATTAGGTGTTACATTCATCTCTCACGTCTTTGCATGTAATGCATTTCCTTTTTAGTGTTTATGACGGTTTGAAATGGATTGTTCTCTGTTGTGCGGACAATAGTTTGGTACTGAAGTTGTAGTTTCCTTGTTTAGTTTGATGTTGTTTTTGTAACGTACGCAATGGACAGCTCAGCTGCATATGTAGCCATTTGAAGTGTTTTGGAGGCAGTGAAATATGAAAGGGTATTTCAAGGGTACTTTAGATTGAATTAGAAACACAGTAAAAAATTTCCATGATACTCATAACTTTCATAGTTTATATTTAGTCCTGGTCCACTCCATGTTTGGCTTTACACTTATATTTAGTTCATAACTTTCTTTTTTATTGTTATTTTGTTCATGAATCATATTAAATAGGAATCAATTTGTCATGCTTAGTTTCCTAACATGTATTATATATGTTTGCACTTATTTACATTCTTAACAAGTTTGCACGTTCCTTTTTTCTGATACACGTAATTACTGGTAAATATCTTTAAAGCATATGTTGTATATTTGTGGGTGTTCTTCTACGATCACATGGGGATTTAGTTCTTTTAGGTTTGTTTGATTTCAGATATTGAGTAGAGCTTGCACTTAATGTTCTACTCGAGTCCTATCTTGTGACTTACATGCGGAAACAACATTCATGTATATATATATATATATTGTACAATGGGTTCTTGGTAAAGTTTGTATTGCATTTCAAAATGAAAGAAACTGAGAGATCTCATATATTTGGTTTAGCCTGTTATTAGTTTTATTTGACATTTTTTTCTTGTAACTATCTTCATTTTAGGAATTTGATATCCTCGAAGAAATGGGAGGAGAAAGCCTGTAGTTTTTTTACGGAGAGGAATGCATGGATGTAGTTCAGTATCTGTTCTCCTAGTAAATGCTGAGGTTGATTCCATGGGAGGAGTCGTTGATGGTGGAGCTGGTATTGGTGTCAAAACCTCTCCACGTCGAGCAGCCATTGAGAAGGCTCAAGCAGAGCTTAGGTAATTCTAGTGTGGCCTCTTGCATTTCACAACCCTTTTTCTTCATTTAGATATATATATTGTTTTTTGTTTTTGAACGTGAGAAACTGTCATTTAAAAAAATTTATAAACAGGCAGGAGTATGATGTTCGTGAAGAAAGGAGAAGAGAGCTAGAATTTCTAGAGAAAGTATGTCTGTACACTCTTCCTGGTTTTTATTTTATTTTTTGTGTACTCAATCACTTAAGAGTACTTGTGACTTGCAGGGTGGCAATCCTTTGGATTTCAGATTTGGAAATGCAGCTTCCTTAAGTGTCCAGTCTACATCACTCACTGATCAACATCCAGAACAATTTGTGACTAGGTATACCTTTATTAGCTATTATCCTTTCTGCCTTGAACAATTTGGCTATCGCTCATTTTTTTGTCCTCCAATTGTTGTCACAGTGAAGCAAAAGGAAGTTTTGCATTGACTGCGTCACCTCATGGGGATTCTGTTGAGAGTAGTGGTAGACCAGGGAATCGTACTGTTTGTGAACCTAACAGTGCAGATAATCTCTTGCTTTTTGATGGCGAAAATGAGTTACTTGAAAAGAAAAAGAACTCTGTACGCCCGGGGAAAAGAAATAATATTGCTCCATCAGAACAGTCTTCCAAGATGGGTGGTGGTCAAACTGCCAGGGAATCAGAAGATTCAACTATCTTCCGCCCATATGCTCGAAGGAACAGGTCCAAATCAAATCGAGAAGGTACTCGATCAAGTTCAACTGATATACCTCAGAGCCGTGGTAGTCATGGGTCTCTAGTCGCACGTGGGGGCTCAAGAGATGCAAAGGGGTCGATATGTGAAATAAATAAACAGAAAGACCAGAATGTGTCTTCCCTTGCCAATCCGAAATTTGCAAGTTCAAACGGTGATATGGTTTCTAAGATTGTGACTTCTCAGAAACAGTTGGATATGGAGTTGGACGGTATGCAGGGTGTAGTAGTATCTGCAGGCCTGGCAAAACCTAGTCTATCTGAAAGTAAGTTGGATGTTGTTCCGAAAGATGTGATGGGTAATCAACAACCCCAACCTTCACAAGTTGATGATCAGGAACCTCCTTGTGATGTAGATATCGAGAGGCCTAATCTCAGCGATATAAAAGAGCAGGTAATTTCAGCTACTATCGAGAGTCCACCTTGTGTAGCTACAACATCTATGAACAAAGCTGGTCCTGGCCCATTAAATGGGCCAAGTAACTTAAAGGTAGACAGGAAAAGTATACTAAATGAAGTGCAAAATAGTAGTGCAGTATTTGGTATGAAAGGATTAGATTCAGAGTCCTCTTGCACCCAAACTAGCCTATGCTTGGATGTAAATAATGATAGTGATGTGTGTACTGATCAAAAGATTGTGGATTCTAATGGAAATTCCATAGAACAAAAATCTAAAGTTGAAGGGTTGCCAAATTTAGTTGGTGGTGACATTGTGAAACAACCGAATGAGAACAAGTCTGTTGGCAGTGGCACTAATGCTAGTGATGACCCCTGTTCAATTTATCACAACCATTCTGGCAATGGTTCAATAGTAAAAGTTGAGGAAGAATTACAACTGAGAGTGCCTGGTGAGCAAACTGAGGTGAAATATCCTCCTTCAAATTTAGAGGGAGTGGAAAACAATGTCCATATCATACCAGAAAGTGACAAAAAAGTGTGTAATGTACTGGGTGGCGACTCCAACACCAACAGGGAAAGCTCTTCCACTGGTATACCTCTTAACTCTCTGGAAGTACCAACTCGTGAACCTCCTACAAGTACGTTGCTGGTAAAAGATTCTTCTTCTGAAGCTGAGAATCAAACTTCTGACAACCGTTTCAAATTGGCTGACAAGGCACGCGAAGATTCAGTTTTAGAAGAGGCACGAATAATAGAGGTTATTTATTTACCTATACTTATTTATGATTTCTCTAACTTTGTAGCTGAACCAAACATCATTATTTGTTACTCCTTTGAACTTTTTCATGGTCTAACATAATGTAGTAAACAGGCCAAACGTAAAAGAATTGCTGAGTTATCTGTTGGCACCTTGCCTTCGGAGAATCGCCGGAAATCTCACTGGGATTTTGTCCTTGAGGAAATGACATGGTTGGCAAATGACTTTGCACAGGTTGGTTTTGTGGATAAGTTGTACATAAACTTGTTTGTTATTCATTTGTATGTCTTCTCTGATATTGATATTCCTAATATAAGCTGCAAGCATACAAGTAGGTGATCATTCTAGTGATTTTTTAAAGTATTTTCATCATTATATGCTTGTTTATAGGAGCGTCTTTGGAAAATTACTGCTGCTGCTCAAATGGGTAGGCTGGTTGCTTCTGCTTCTCGGTTGAGATTTGAACAACAAAATCAACATTGGAAGCTAAAAAAAGTGGCTCAGACCTTGGCAAACGCAGTTATGCAGTTTTGGCATTCAATGGAGGTTCATTTAAGCAGTGATCCAAAAAATGGGAATGGAACTTCTGAGGACAAGATTGAAGAACCTAATATGGTATTGACTTGAGCGACTCTTTCTATAATTTGTTCATTTTCATTGATTGATGGTGAGTGTCATATCATATGATGGCTTTTAGAAATGGCGGTTTACTCTTTTATGTGTCGTGGATGTTTGTTAGCTTGTATGCATATACAGATGTGCTATAATTATATTGTTTTGAACACCAGGTACATTATGGACGGAATTGTGTTTTATATATGGATTAAATTACATGGATGTTCTAGCGAAGTGATATTTTTCTAGTTTATCTTGTTGATCACAAACTGTTCTTTCGTGTATGCTGTTTGTCCTTGTTTTATGCTAATTCTGTGTTTCTTTTTGTTTGGTTTTGACATTTCTTGATTTTTGTCTTGGTATGGGCAGAAGACAATCAAAGAAATGGAAGAATCTCCCAGACAGTCTCTTCCTCTTGCTGTTCAGGGATATGCAGTAAGATTCTTAAAATCTACCAGCTGTTCTGTTCCACCTCTCCAGGCAGAAGCACCAGCAACTCCTGACAAGATATCTGATGTGGGCATCACAGAAATGTCCTGGGAGGATCATCTTACAGAAGTATGGTCCAGCTTTCTCATGCTTTAATGTACTTAATAAGCTCTTCAATGTTGACTGCAATCACCCTCCATTTGTCTATCTGTGTGCTCATTAGATATATTAGCTTAGATATCTTTTAGGTTCACTTGCTTCAGTTTGGTGGGTGTATATTCATTGCTTTATAAGGAGCTTATCCTGGACATTGATTGTTTATTTGGCAGGAGAACCTTTTCTATACAATTCCATTTGGTGCAATGGAAGCTTACAGAAAGTCTATTGAATCTCATTTGGCACAGGCTGAGGTACTAATATAGCATCAATGTGTTCTTTTTATGATTGTGTTTTATTGTCCTTGAATTTGATGATAATAATCTTAAGAAAAAAATTCTTGGGTAGTGACTCTACTCTGTGAAAGGTGATGTACTGTCTTTGTGCTAATAAACCTATGCTTCTCTTTTATTTGGTCCAACAAATGCAATCTTGCGCACAAATGATATATCAACATTTATCTGGCTTGCCCGTCATTGATGATTTATTGAATTGATTTTTTTTCTTCTTCAGAAAACTTGCAGTAGCATGCAAGAGGATGTTGAGACACATATGTATAATGCCGTTGCAGGTAATGAGGGACTTATTGCATTTACAGTATCCTTGGTTGTTAACATGACATATCTTCCTTACATGTTCAATTTCAAATTCAGAGTATGGATATCAAGAGAGTACATATGATGAGGATGAAGGGGAAACAAGCACATATTATCTCCCTGGAGCTTTCGAAGGTAGCAAATCATCAAATCAGAAGAAACGAAAAAATTTACCGCGATCCTACTCTGCCAGATCATATGATATGTCAACTGATGTGGCATATGGGCACTTGACAACTGGGGCTCAACAGTCCATGCTGATGGGAAAGAGGCCTGCCAACAATTTAAATGTTGGTGCAATTCCCACAAAGCGCATGCGTACTGCTACGAGGCAGAGGGTCTTAAGTCCATTTGGTGCTGGAGGTACTGGGGGAGCACAAGCTCCAGCTAGGACAGATGCATCAAGTGGAGATACTAGTTCTTTTCAGGATGATCAGAGTACTTTGCATGGTGGATCCCAGATCCAGAAAAGTGTTGAGGTCGAGTCAGCTGCAGACTTTGAGAAGCAGAGGCCGTATGACACTGCAGAAACGTCTGCAAAACCTAAAAAGAAAAAGAAACCAAAGCATCTGGTAAATAAGAACTCATATATCTTGGCATACCCTGGGGGGTTGCTTATCTGCGAAGTATGGGTATTTAGCTCTCTGGTTTCTTGCTTTTATCACTAATTCAGTTGCCTGAATTCTTTCTGGCTGCAGGGTAATGCATATGATCAGGGATGGCATCTGGATTCAACTGTGCACAGTGAGCAGGTGCTTTTTCGTTTTAATTTATTTTGGCTTTTTGTTGGGAAAATTAAGGCATGCTGAACCCCCAACCCCTTACTCTGGAGCATAGTTACTTGGAACGCCGAATGTTGCAGAACGAAAACGAGAGCATGGAACGTTGGTTGTAGGCTTAATCGGAATGAAAATGTTATCCAGAATGCGGAACGCTTAATGCGAAATGAAATGTCACAATTTACAAACCAATACTAGTTATTAACTATGTATAATAGTTTATTGTGTCCATTATTAATTATAATTTTCATAAAAAAATTACATGCTACTAGGTAACAAATAATAAATTTTATAATAAATTTTTGTATATTCTTCCAGAATAAAAAGAAAGAAAACAATATTACACTAAACAACCCAAAACCCAAAAAGCTACAACTCCTCTTTTACTTATTTTTTTTCCTCACACATTGGCCAATAAACATGGATTATTTATCTCACTCATAGTCGCTGGGGTAGAGGGAATGTTTCCGGCAGGGCAGGTTAGTGGGATTTCTAAAATTTGTCATTTTCTTTTCCATTTTTCTGAAACGTCAAACATTGTGTTTTGGATCGTCAGCGTTCCGTGATCTGGAAGGGAGCGATTCGTAATAACTATGCTCTAGAGGGGGACACTGTTTCTGCAAATTGAAAAAAGATTATTTGCTGGAAATATTATACTTGTTGAGTGAAAGTACTTTTGGTCTTTCAAATTGAAATCACTTATCTGATAATCTGATCCAAATTTCAATTGCTTTGGCAAACTCTTACTGTAGGTTACAATTTTAATACTGTAGTCTTATGCTATCGGTATTTCTATTATATTCATTAGCGGTAGCAGTCAGCTGTTCTGGTAATTAATTTGCTTCTGATGAATATAGTATTGATTATCGTGTAAATTCTATTCATGCACTTTGTAAAAATATGGAAAGGTTATAAAGTGGACTTTGGTCTATATTGCATCGTGGGAAGAAACTTGTCTTTGCATATTTTAGGAAGTTGTTAGCTTTTCTGCTATTTAAATTAAGAAACCTAAGTATTTATCCCTAACCTTCTTCCTGTGGCAAGGGAATATGAGTTAACATTCCGAGTTGATAAATTATATATCAGAGCTTTGGTTATGGACTGGTGCAAGGGGGTAATATTTTGGGTGAGAGATGATACTTGCAGATTTTTCCTTGCACTCTTCGTCAACTATCACAGGAAGATTCATTTTTTGATCTAATATGTTGTCTTATTACCTTCTTGATTAGTCTATTTACGTTGTATTCCAGCATGCCATCTCCAATATTTATGTAATAAATTGTGTCTTGGAGTAGTAATCAAATGCTGCATCATTCTTTTGTAATGTGCAGAGAGATCCCTTCAAAAAGAGATCAGAGAGTCATCATTTTGATTCTAATGGAACTAGTGGTAAAGCTCTATTATACTTGCATATTTACATTTTTACATTATTGTTTGGTCGACAGATACACATTGCATTTGTAGTTGTTTGGTTCCTTACTTTTCATGTCTTCTTTGAAGGATTATATGGACAACATAACGCGAAAAGGCCAAAGATAATGAAGCAAACACATGATAATAATTTTGATAGCATCACTCCAATGTCTGGGTCAATTCCTTCCCCAGCAGCTTCAATGAGTAACATGTCCAACCCAAATAAATTCATTAAACTGTTGGGTGGTCGGGACAGGGGCAGAAAAGTAAAAGGGCTGAAGGTACTTTTTGGTGGTGACCACATGTGACAATATGCTCTCAATTTGTCCTATGTTTGCTTGTTTTACATTTTCTTCCTTTTTTCCTTATGGATTTGTGTATAATCTTTGCAGATATCTGCCGGACAGCCTGGTTCAGGGAGTCCATGGTCACTATTTGAAGATCAGGTTATTTAAACTTTAGTGTTATTGCAACTGCTGCTGCTCTCTCTCTCTCTCTCTCGTTGGCATTATAATTTTGTTCCTTTTGTGACCGCAGGCACTTGTTGTTCTAGTCCATGATATGGGTCCAAATTGGGAGCTTGTAAGTGATGCAATCAACAGTACTTTGCAATTTAAGGTAAATACACGTCTGAAGAGTTTTCCTTCCTTCTACCTTCTTCATGCTTCCCTTGATGCATTTAGGACTTTTTTTTTACCACAGTATGCTGCAAAGCTGTCATTGTTCTATTCCTTTGAAGGTTTTTGTTTATTTTTCTTTTGAATGCTAATTTTTTTTTTGCCTTTGGTGCTAAATTCCATACCTTTTCCATTATATTCAGTGTATATTTCGTAAACCTAAAGAGTGCAAGGAGCGTCACAAAGTTTTGATGGATAGAAGTGCTAGTGACGGGGCTGACAGTGCTGAAGATTCAGGGTCATCTCAGTCTTACCCGTCTACATTACCTGGCATTCCAAAGGCAAGCATTCTCCTTTGTAGGAAGTTAATCTATGTATCAATTTCGTTTATGTGCTATTGTGAGAAGCAGCCTACTATAGAGCTAATCATTTCTGCTTTGGTTTGTTGTTTCATTGCATCCTATGCAGGGCAGTGCCAGACAGCTGTTTCAATGTTTGCAAGGGCCTATGGTAGAAGATACGCTCAAGTCTCATTTCGAGAAGATCATTATTATCGGGCAGAAGCAGCATTATAGGAGGAGTCAGGTTTGTTTACCACTTTACTTTTTATGTATAGTTGTAGATCTCAATTTGTTCTGATATTCCAACAAGTGCCCCTGTTATGAGTTCAAGCTAATTTGTATTTCCTAAAAGGCATCTGCTGGATGTGAATTCTGAAGTTAAAGTACTAGACAATGCCTCTGGACTAATAAATTGCTGAAACTCTTAAAGTGGCATGCACTTAAATATGCTCTTTTAGTGTATATAAATAATATAATTTTGTTGTTTAATTTGAGAGGTCTGTTTTTTGTGCTCTTGCATGTACAAAACAACCAAGCCATTTTCCAAACAATGTTGGGCTCGGCTACGTGAAACCTTTTACAAAACTCCTTGGGATCTTTTGCTTGTATCCAGCTCCTCCAATCCATTCTTTCTAATGCTATCTCCTCCATTGAGCCATGATTATCATATCTTTGTGCTCTTGCATAATATATATATATATATAT
>JAYMTF010000563.1:0-33640 GCA_036897485.1 Pelargonium nanum | reverse complement strand
GGGTACAAAATAATAGTGTGGCTACTAGATTGGGTACAAAATAAAAGTATGAGTACTAGATTGGGTGCAATAAAAGTTTAGGTACCACATTTGTGTTTTGTCCAAAGTTTGGGTAGTAATTTTACCTTTATCCAATTTCTTTATTGGTGCAACTTGCAGTTGCAAGTCAATGTAACGTGAAAAGGCTGTCCGCTAAAGAATCGTATCAAAGAATTAATTTGTGTGTGGCATATGAATCATTTAGTATATTAAAATTAGTAAATTACTTTATTCACTCTGTATGAGTTATAAAAGATGAGCTCACCTCTTGGAAAACCAGCTCAAGTGGTCAAACTGCTCCATCCATTGTTTTT
This sequence comes from Pelargonium nanum, assembly GCA_036897485.1. Taxonomy (NCBI): domain Eukaryota; kingdom Viridiplantae; phylum Streptophyta; class Magnoliopsida; order Geraniales; family Geraniaceae; genus Pelargonium; species Pelargonium nanum. Next base: position 33,287 of record JAYMTF010000563.1, on the reverse strand, counting down.
GTTTTTGTTTTTATCTTCTCTTTGGGTTTCATAAATTTTATTTGTAGACGTATGTGTGTATTTTCACATATATTACATGTCTCCTTGGTGCATTTACGTGTGTACACTGTACACACACCTTTTTTCGAAAAAACAATAACACATTACTGATAATAATATATGATTCTTACACACAAAAATTTTTATATTATTATTTTTTAGTTGGTTTCATCATCACTACTATCTCTTCTTAATCGATTAATTTAAAAACGTCTTGTAATCAATCTACGTGTAATAATATATTTGTTACCAAAAATTTGATTTTTTTCAATTTCATATCATATTATAGTTTTTGTGTTAGTTTATAGTTTATTTCTACTCTCTAAGAGGAATTTGCAATATGTTTTCTATTGTTAGAAGTTTTGCTTGAGACTGTTGTGCCTAGATGATTTTGAAGAGAATATGGACATATTGTTTTCTTATTATAGTTAAGACTTTAATCAACTAGATACAACTGGTAATTCTTATGAACATTCGAGATCTACAAGTCAAGTTAATTATTTTCTTAAAAATAGTATTTATTCTTTAAAAAAATGATAATTAAATCAATGATTTATTTAGTAATTGTGGAATAGTATATGAATGTGAAAGATATCATCTTATTGACTTATTGTCCATGGGGCAGGTTCTACGAAAAGGATTGACAAACTATTATGAATCCGTAGAATCTATGATAATCAAACCCTATTTGGTTACTGATCAGACATTTGTGTAGCAGAGCTACGTTTGAGAGAACCTAGTTCAAAATTAATTGTATGATGAGCCATAAACTGAATTTGGTAGCTTCACAAATCTCTATTTTATTACACCAAACATGCAAAAAACAATCCGTTTATTCATCTGAATTGACTCTAGTGTCCCAAGCTAAAAGCAGATTAGGCAAGGGACTATTGAAATTTGAAACCAACAACAAAATAGATCACATTAACCCTATTCTCTACATATCTATGGCAGCGTTTGAATTAAAAAAAAAAAAAAGGAAATAGAATGGGAATAAAAAAACGAGATTTCCCATTCTTAACCATTCGCAAGAAGAATGAAAATCTCATTCTCATTTCCATTCTTGATCCTGTTCCTAAGACAATTTAATTAATTCAAACGCTACCTATCTATGTCATAACTTGTAACTATCTCAGTTGAATATGATATTTCGATGCCATTTTAGGGAGAAAGTTTATAATTCCTTTCGTGTAAGGATCAGATGTATGGACAAGATAGTCATACAAAGGGTGGAAACAGATTGTAGATGTTATGCCGCTGAGTGCTCCTCTTTGAGTACTTCTTCTGACACTGCCTTTGACGTCTCTTGCAGAAAGTTCCCGAGCAACCTCTGGTCTAGAACCATATTAGGAATCTGCATATCAAAGTTGTCGGGTTAGGTAAGCAAATAGAGATGGAGCAGCTCGGTTAAGTGTTTGATCATCAGAGATCTAACCTTGTCTCCAAAGAAGATTTTTGTGTTGTCAGCAATAGCATCAATGAATTTAAGTTCAAGAAATTGGGGAGTGAGCTTCAACTGGTTGGCTTCAGCTTCTCGATTCACACTGAAAATGTACCCAAGAATTTAATTATTTACTTGAGATATCATCTTCATATACTCTCACTGGAAAAAGCAAAATTGTATAAGATGATTTACCGATAGAAATCAGCATCCGCAAGACTCTTTTCACGATCAAGGTACATTTGGTTCTCGATTTCTTGCTGCCTTCTTGAACCGTCTTTCTCCATCAACTTCTGTTCCATGACGATCTTGCTAACATAGGAGTTCTTCTCAGCTTCACTGATGGCCATCTTCTTCTTTGTCTCTGCCTCTTTCTCAACCACTCTTTGCCTCTCCATAGCAATTAAGACCTACACAGCAACCCCCAGGATAGTGGTACAATTAAAGTGGACTATAAGCTTCACCTTTAGAATTCAAGCACACAGAGGTTGGACTATTGGAGCCGGTAGGGAGGATCTAGTTCAAAAGGTCATCACTATGAGGTTCATCAAAGGATCTTAGACCCACTATGCATGTTCCTCGAACCGACAAAAAGTCTCACAAATTCACATTTCACAGTAATATTTGACAACATCAATATTTCACAGGTATGAAATCCACTCAATCATCCTTTTCTCCACCCTTGATACGACGAGAGACATGAAGACATAGGCAAACTCTTTTGCATTTAAGAAAATGTACCTTGGTTCGCTCCTCTTCCATTTGCTCAAAGTTGCGTCTTATGCTCTCTGGAATAGAAGGTTTTGTGACACGCACACTAAGAATTTCAATTCCTGGAGCATAACGTGTGCAATCACCTTGAAGAGCATCTTTCATCTTTTCATCAATCTAAAACAAATCAATTTTATCAAATCAGTTTGATATCCTGGAACACTAAGGTATGCATCAATGACGGAATAAACAAATCATATGGATCTTAGAAGCGCCAGCAGCTCAAAACCCACATATAAATTACTTTTAACAATTGCTAGTTCCTAGATAGACAACCAGAAAATGCAGCTAACTCTTCAAAGAAAAAATATCAATCTAGTTTTACAGTTTGCTACTCTAGTTGCACCACAAAAGCATTGAAGTATAGCAACACTGGGCAGACTCATTTGAGTTTACAGCGAAAAAGAAATGGCTGAACAAGTGCATTCCGTTAGGATTCTCTTTCTTACCTGATCGAATACATCAATATAAACTTGTTGAAGAGAATGAGAGCTGCAGAACTGATTGATCTCATGATGAATCTTGTCATAAATCCAGGTGTTATCATAATGCACTCCATAGTTGAGTAGTGTGTCTAATACGTACTCTTTTTTAAGCCGGTTAACAACCTGAAAAGGGAATCATAATCTAAACTGAGTGTGAAATCTTGAATTAATCATAATGTTAATAAGGATTGTCTCTCAGCTCTACCTCTATCTTCTCAAAGTTGATCATAACACCCCCTTTAGTACCACATGGAATATCCCTCACCTGCATTCTCAGACACAAAAAGGATTCAAATGTCTAATGGCAATATGAAATCCTTAAGAATCTGCACAGATTGGAAAACAAAGTACCAAATCTGTCTGAAGAGTCACTTGAACAGACTCATACTGAGTTATCAGAGGCATCTTTAGGTGAAAGCCTGAATATTTGAGAGAAGTGCAAGAAGACGATCTATAAGCTATATGGAAACAATCATGGAATGCATATCAAAACAAAACAAAAAAATTGACCAGAGTCATACCTGGATCTGTGATTGTATCCAGAAGGGCACCTCCTCTCCAGTATACCCCAACGTGACCTTCTGGGACTTGGTGCACAATGGATAAGCTATTGGATGATGGAATCACAACCTGCATAATTTATGGATAAAGTGAAATACTGAAATGATTGAACATGATCTAGCATGTCAGCCTACCTGGCTAGCTTGAAAAACAAAAACAAGTTACAAGTGCACATCAGCACATGCCAATTAAAAAGTGTCAAAGACTATGTTTTCTCATTTCCTTTCATTTTAGGAAAAGAAAATTACATAATAAAAGCTCAATGACTTTAGACAAACAATTCTTGGATATCACTTTTAATATCCATAACATTCAAAATAACCACAGTTTATTGTAATTAGCAAAACTCCAGTTACATGTCACAGTCCTCGAAGAAAACTTGAAATATACAAATCTAGATTTATAGTGGCGCAAACGAGGGGAAAATGGTGGAGAACAGAACTCTCTGTTTTTCTGTTCTGCTGTTCTCTTTTCAGCGTATTGCTTTAAATTATCATTCTTATCTACTCAAACGTATAAATATATGCTGTCAAACACTACCAAGCAGTTTTATTTCAACCACGAGACAATAACGGCAGAGCAATTATTTTTATTTGAAATTTTGCCAAATACCAATTTTGCCGGGCTTATAATTACAACATTTCCACAATATTGGCAAAACATATTTATACCCATAAAATAAAACTTCCTACAAACAAGTATGTCATGTGACCTGCAATCAAAAGTATTCATATTATGGAAGCCCAACTAAGAAACCGTGAGGAATAAATAGTGGCTCAAATGGTTTTACTTTTCATACTCATGTTGATATGCCCTAGACTCATTATTTCATTTACACATATATGCATATTCATGAGTATAAACTAGTACTTTAGGCGAATAAGAGTCTAAGAGTATGTCGCCAGGTTAGAGATTGCCTCACTCACATGAGCAATCACCTCTTATGTCGCGTTAAGCCGTTAACATAGATTAATCCGCAATGACATATATTCAAGAAAATATGGATGATAGTCAAATGTGGCCTTAATAATTTTGTAGGCCACCAATTATTAAGATGAGATCTTGTGGTTATAGTGAAAGACACAAACATGCTTAGAATTCGATTGAAATGGATTCTCTAAATTACTTTTCTACCATAAAACAATATATTTATACCCTTAAAAGGACTTTTCGCCGTGTCATTGGATCCTTGAGACATAATGATACTCTAGCATGTTGCTTGGAAATCATGAAAATGATTTGATCTTATGGAGTATGTCAAGAAAAACAACTAGTTTAAAGGTAATGCACATGAGATAGAAAAGGAAGACCTTTTTTTTTGGTACGCAAAAGAAAGATAGAAAAACTAAACAACAACAGCACGAACAGAGGCAGCTCTGATTTCATCCCACACCAGACTCTTTAAACTCGCCGGAACACTTTTTTGTTACACAAACCACTACACTACACTACACCATGTAAGTAAAAGCCTGTAGAACAAAATATAGCAGCATAGGTGAACTACTGATCTGGATGGAATATGGGATAGAATGCATAGCAGACGCAATTAAAAGTCAATAATTGGCATAACTAGCTTTCAAACATGATTTAAGCTCCTTCTGTGGCGGATAAAAATCAAACTAAATGTATTCGACCAAACAGGGAAAAATATGCAATTAAATCATACATTAACCCACAATTTTCATCCGGAAAGTATCAAATATATATTTCCACAATGAATACAAGCTATTTTGCTTCCATGTAAGCAACAGTTAAAGAAAACCAATAGTAATTGACATGACCACAGTTGCTTCCTTCAGTCATGGAACAAAATCAGCCCCCCAAGTAAATTAATCAGCCAATGAAATTGTTTTTACCTACAAAGATCATCAAGCAAGTACAAACCCTAAAATCCAAACAGAAAAGATTCGTACATCAACAAAAGTTCTAGCAAATGCAAGCAAACACAATCCTACAAAAATTGAAAACGATACTTCTCAGACAATCATGTTAATATAATAGTTTTGCATATTTGACCGCACAGAAATCGAGCATAAGCATAACGAAATTGGAGTCTTGAGCAATATATCGACCCGAACAAGCCAAAATGCCTCCATAAATCGTTCCGAGAACAACCTAATCGAGCGGTTGAAAGTACGGCACAAACTCAAATGGAAAAATGGGGATGCGAGAAAGGATAGAAACTTACCATGGCGAAAATGGCGACGAAGGCAAAGAGAACAGTGGTGATGGCGTTGAACTCGCCGCCGGGAGGACGGGGCTCCGTAGGACCTCCGGGACGGCGCTGCTGCGGCTGCTGAGGATCCATGGAGGTGGCTCTAGCTCTGGCTTCTTTTCTTCAATCTCGGATTTGGTCTGGTAGCATTTGAAATTGAAACGAAGTGTCTACGATCCGATCCTTGGTGAATTAGCTAAAACTGGAAACAACCTAACCCGCACGGTCAAAACATAATTTACATGAGACTAAAAAAACATAATTTACATTTGTTATCTGTATGTCTAATTTAATTTATGTTTTTAATTTAGCACATGTGCTGGTCACATGATTATTGTTTAACTCGTTATTCAAATTTTGTTCTTATTTCTTTCGAATACAATGAGCTTAAAAAAAAACTCAATTCAAAATAATGTCTTGAACTCGTTGAAAAAAAGTTCGAATTAAACATAAATACAAAACAACCCACTATACATTAAAGTCTTTTACCTTTGAAAGATAAACATAACCAAGACATAGAAGTTAAATGCTAGAAGTGATAGCAATAACAACTGCAAAGGGTATCGAGATAGGCTCAAAGATAAGTCCATCCGTACGCTCAACCCTAATATCTTTGCCCGAATCATGCATTTAAAAATGTTTTATTAACACAAAGATCACACAATTAACCAATAGAAATAAGGCTCAAAAATAACTTAGGCACATAAAAGACACCATATAAAGATAAACAAGGTTTGATAAATATTGACTTGAATACTTGATATTTATTGGTTAACAATATGTGTGTAAGGAGATAATGATAGAGGTAAATGACTTAACTCACACGTCTTATAACTTCAATAACCTGAATAAAGAAATCATGATGCAGATTTACTTGAGGTGACACACATGATAAATAAGTTAGAGATACTAAAATTATGCGGTAGTTGTTATAGTAGAGTTTGAATATCTTGCAATGAAAAACGAGAATATGTGTACTCAAATGTCTTAGTAAAACGAAACTAAAAAAAAGTTCAAATGCTTAGAAGATGACATAATGCGAGACTTGGTCCAAGTGCCTTGGCCTGAATGATTGCATAAGCTTTGAATTGATAATTTGTGTCTGACACACGACACGAAATTAACGGGTTTGAACTCACATATATAGTTTGTGATCGTGTCATATTTGCATTGGGCCTTTAAAACACGCACACATGAATGATTGATTAGTCACACGATCATGAAGTGGACATATCCAAATTTGCATTTCATTTTCCTGGCGAATGAACGCAAGTTTTGGAAACTTTCCCAGTTACTGCTTATTGGGACAAAAAATTCAAAGAATTGTACTTGTAAATTCAGGCTCAAGAGTCAAGAGTGGGCAGTGGCGGGAATCTGCAAAGCACGCGCCAGAAATCGCGTGGAAGAATGAATTCAAATGAATGGAGATTAGACGCACTGTGTCCACTCCATAAAAAAACGCCACAGCCACCACAACGCAGCCTCCTCCGTAACCGAGCTCCACCGGGCGACGCTAAAATCCCCCGCCGGTGAGAATGACGTTCGTCCTCACAGCCAGTTCCGTTTCCATTTCCACGAGATCGCAAACCCTCAGAAGTTGCAGAGCTTCTGCAAATACGTTCCCGTCGTTTCTACCGGAGCAAGTGAACCAAATCAAAGACAATTTTGCTCTAAATCTCGCCGCCAGAATCGAGAGACTTCCTGTACAAGTAACCTTCATATTTCGATTCAAATTCATTCATCGCCGTCCATTTTGATATTTCTTGTTCATGCAATCGGTTTATTTGGTGTGTCTTACGTTAATTATTCAGTTTTTATGAAAATTAATTACACGTATACTCATCGCCATTCATTTTTACCGTTTCTGTATAATTTCATGTTTATGCAATTGGTTTATTTGTTAGACAGTTTTTATGCTTAATTAGAGCTTTAATTGCACAAAAATTGTTATGTACATGCAATCGGTTTGTTTGGTTGATCACTGTTAATTAATAATCACAGCTTTAATTACACATTCACTCTTATAGTTATTATCCCTTTTAAAAAATTTCAGCGCAATCTCTTGTTCATGGAATTATGCAATACTTTTTGTTGGTAGATTATTGTTAATTATGCAGTTTATTCTTAATCCGAGTTAGAGTTAGATGTTCAGACACCTCAATTCATTTTTTTATCAATTCAGCACAATTTGTGTTCATGCAATTGTTTTACTTTGTAGATTGTTGTTAGTTGTACAGATTTATGCTTAAGTAGAGATTTAACTACACATTTAGTAACAGTTTGTGGTTGGTGGTACTTGATAATGCAGATAAGCTCTGTAGAGAATCAAATCATGAGTAGTTGTGTGAAGCCATTGGTACAGAGTGAGGCCAATCCAGTGGTTCTCCTCCATGGTTTTGACAGGTAATTATTTCAAACAATCGAGAATGTAGTATTTTTCTGAGTTTTTTATTTTCATGTGCCTATAGAGTTCATTACATCTTATTATTCAGTTCTTGTTTAGAATGGAGATACACTTATCCACTGCTAGAGGAGGCTGGTTTTGAGACTTGGGCTGTTGACATTCTTGGTTGGGGTTTCTCTGATTTAGGTTGGTTCTTACATGTCTTGATTAGCTTATTTTTTAGGTTGGATGGTGTTTTCTTGATTTCTCATGATTTCTTTTTGGGTGTTGCATGTACTAGCAAAACTTCCTCCATGTGACGTGGTCACTAAGCGTAATCACTTTTATGAGGTACTTATTACTTCTATAACTATGTATTATTTTTTTGTCATCCACATTTCATGCAAATGTAGTTCTTTTACCAAGCTTAACAAGAGATGGTAAAGGTACTAATATCACAAAATTGAAAATTTTGCTAATGTCAACAAAATGATAAGTTGGACATGACTTTACAATCATTGCTTAACAGCCTTTCTTTTTCCTGTACTGTTATTGAATGTTGATTTTATTGTTTTGTTACCTGGCTGTCTGTGAAATAAACTAATTGCTTGGTTTTTTTAGGCAGAATAGCAAACTGATGAAGTTATCTTTCCCGCTTCTAATATTTATTCTGGTGTGATCAATGCATGTCTACCTTAGTTTTGGAAGTCCTACATCAAAAGGCCGATGATACTGGTTGGGCCAAGCCTTGGTGCTGCTATTGCAATTGACTTTGCAGTTAATCATCCTGAAGCTGTAAGTATCTCTTGTTGTTTGATCTTGTCATCGTGCATCACTAATGCAAGTACTAAATATAGGCCTTTTGGTGTTTAATATTTCAGGTTGAAAAGCTGATTTTGATGGATGCAAGTGTATATGCAGAAGGCACGGGAGACCTAGCAAAGTTGCCTAAATCAGTAGCCTATGCAGGGGTGAGTGTTCCACTCATCTTAACAGTTTAAATCCCTAACTAGTTGTCATCTGCCCATATAAGTAAAGTAAGAGGCCATCACAAATCTTTTCTCATATTACCAAATGAGAAATTGTGAGGAATTTCCGTTGCACTGGTCACTACTCTCCTTTGTAGTGCCTCTGGTCTTATGATATATGACTGAAATATTCGCTCTTATACTTAATTGTAGTTTATCTCTGACTTCGCATATTTAGTTCTTATTTTATCCGTTATAGTAATTCAACTATCCATCTTAACCTTCTTTGGATGAATGTTTGTAAACCTTTTATTTTTAGTTTAAAATGATGGATTTTGGTGTTTTACATATGTTTTGGATAGTTACAGTGCCGTCCTCAAATAACAAATCATTCCATCCTTCCCATGCATGTAATTAAGTTATACAGTTTATGCCTTTATGGGTGATGAAGTTCCCTGTTCCAAGACCCTCAGCCACTCAAGAGAACAGTAACCATTATGAGTAGTTGAGTTTCTTTCGATGTAGCTTTAAATGAAACAGATTGAAGGATCCAAAATGCATCAGAACCTATAACTATACATCAGTGCTGTATCTAAAAGTTGGATGGGTCTTTGTGTTCTGCGGATTTCACAAGAAGCACATTCCTTCAACTATGATCTTTTGAACTCAGTGGCTTTAGATCCATAGTTATTCATGTGTAAATAGAGGAAATACTGCTAAACTGAATGACTGAAATCTGATGGCGTATTGTAGTGGTATGTGTATAGAAGGGCTTGATATGGCATCAACAAATTGGCTTGCATGCATGATTCCCTCAAGTCATTTCAACACTAGAAACCCTATTTAAGCACCCCTTTCCTCTCCCTTTGTTTTACCGAAGGACAGAATTACTCATCCAGTTTAGTTCCTCTTCTCCAAATGGTCAATAAGATAACAATTAAGTATGAATCATCCCTTTCAATTTAATCTATTCATCGTCGGCCTAAGAAAATAAAATAGGAAAATCGCTCTCCCTATTTGATAAGAGAATATACGTTGTGTTAAGAACAAGCAATAAGTCGGGACAACTTTTCACAGCTTCGGGGAGAGTTTCCATCTAGCTAGGCCTGTCAAATGTGGGTAATATTTAAGTATTATACTGATAAAATTATGCTTGCTGCTCAGGTTGCACCTATCAGCAATGTATAGGCTCATTTTTTTTTTGTTTAAACTATTTTACATATATGCCTTACATTAAAGCTCTTTTGAACCAGGTATTTATATTGAAAAGCACGCCACTGCGATATTATGCTACTAGTTTGACCTTCAATGGCTTACCATTCGACACCTGCTTGGACTGGACTAACGTGAGCAATTGAGCATTTTTACTACTGTTTATGTATCCCCCATTAAAAGAATGTGAAGCCAGTGACCACTTAATATACAAGTTGAGCCCTCCACCTAACAATATAAGCTTTTGGGTTGGAATAAAGTTTAATAACTATCATAGCCTCTTACTAGAAGAAACTAATGCAAAGCTGATCTTTTTTTCTTTGTAGTCATTCAAACAATTGGGATTTTTAAAAGGTGACTGAATTTAGTTGTTTTCCTCTTCTATTATTTCTCAGGTGGGTCGGTTGCATTGTCTATTGCCTTGGTGGGAGGATGCAACTGTGAATTTCATGATTAGTGGGGGCTATAATGTTAGTTCCCAGATAAAAGAGGTTTGTGCAAAACTATTCAAATCATTGAACTAAACTAGTGTTATGACTTAATGGTCTATTCGGAATATGAATGTTTCATATGCCCATCCTTTAGTTTTTATCTTTTCTGTTAACCACTCTTTTTTTTCCCTTGAATTTTTAAAAACCTTCTGATTTTTATAATTATTTTGCATAAGATTATGAGAAGAAACCTTCTTGGATAGTTGGGTAAAACTATAATTGCAGAGGAGTTGTTTTTCCCTTGTATCTATCATCTAGTTTTCTATACCTGTGATCCCATTTCTTTTTTTCTCTATGAACATGTAAAGAAAACTTGCTTGGAATATGCTCGAGACATGGCCATTTTATGTAGTTTTTTCCTATGTGCATGTCATTACTCATTACCTGTACTGGTGATGGCTTTGTATATTCATTTTTACTTGGAGACCATGGGAAAATTTGAACCCGATTTGTTCTAATATCAGAGTGTTTGACACATATAGGATGAATAGTCCAGAAAAGAAGGCATTCTATTGAAATAAGGTGGAATAGTTTTTGGTTTGTCAAAACTCTTCCTTATAGTATCTTGATTGTAATGGGATTAGGATAAAAATTTGAATAGAAGTGATCCTCTGTTGATTTGCAAGATATGCAGTGTAATGATTTCGTAATTTCTTACAGGTAAAGCAGAAGACACTTATTATTTGGGGCGAGGATGATAAGATTATTAGCAACAAACTTGCATATGTGAGTGCTTCGTTCTGTGTCCATTAGTGTTAGTGCCTAATCATTTGTTAGAGTTATTGACGCGTGGACTTTTATAATGCAGAGACTGCACTCGGAACTACAAAATGCAACCTTACGCCTAGTGCCAGATTGTGGCCACCTTCCTCACGTGGAAAAACCGAGCTCTGTTGCCAAATTAATTCTGGAATTTGCTCCAGAAGATTGCTATAAACAGGTTCAGTTTGCTTCCCGGTAACCAAGGTCTACTCTCTTTCACTGATTTGATTATGTTATAAACATCATTGATATGTACACTCATTCTTTAGCAATGCTTTGTAAGTTAATATAATATTTTCATGTAAATAGGGGCTTTTAGGCAACCTCCATTGAAATCTACCAATTGCATCTAAAGGCCATAATCCACAATATTGAAAATTGATGCCCTTTATATCATGCATGAGGCTCCTATCATTGTGGGGTTATTGAGAGCCGTCTATGTAAATAGACTTAGATATCATGTTCCTAAGTCCTAACACAGAATTGTGGCATCAATGTCATGAGACATCAAGCTTATCGTTGCATCAATGTACACCATTGTCTCATGCATACAACCTATATTATTTCATTGGAAGTAGCTATTCTCCTTCAATTATCTCCAATAATAAAAAAGATTTAATTTTAAAAACTTCAAAAATAAAATTCCCCAGTATGATTAGAAACTGTACTGTAAATGAAATAGATTTTGCCATTGTACTTGGAGTTAAAAGTGTTGGGACCTCTCAATATTCTAGTATACTTCAATGTGTACAAGATACATTGTTGTGTCTACTGTCTAGTTGGTTGAACATGTAGATAAATAATTTACTGATCAGTGAGCCTTGTATGGTGAGTTGTCCAGTTCAGACAGCTCATTGTTAAAAAAAATGGAGTCCTTAAAGATCATGAATAAGTATCAAATGGCTTGTATTTAGGTAGGTAGTTCACGAGTCCTTTTCTCACCTATTGTTTGGTTGTTCTTGTCATCATTGAAAGATTGTGCAGTCTCTCACATCCCAATGATCTTGTTCATTGTTGGAAATTTAAGTTTTATCTTGATCTTTACAAAATTATGTGACACATGCACCCTCCCAAGTGTGTATCAAACCATTTTTAGCCCCTACCTTAGTGCTTAGTTAATTTACCGAGTTAGAAGTTGATTAATCACGTTGTTATCACGTTAGACAACGCCGTCTAAAAGCATACCAAATAACCTAGGTTGGTGCGGGGATTGTTAGGATATTAGAGGCAACAAATCGAATTTTGAATCTGAATCTAATCTTAATGAGATTTTGATTAAATACAATTCGATTTTCAGTGTAAAATGAGTGAATTTGTCTAAGTATTTTTCAGGAAAAGTCCAATCCAAAATTGATTAGTTTGGACCGGTTTTAAGCCGGATGTTGGATATTACTATTGCTTAGACCCAAATTCTATATCACCTATCAATGTAATAAATGTATCTTTGAACAAATAATTTAATTGTCACATGTTAAATGTTTTCCTAAATAAGAATATAAGATGTTGAAGTAGGCTTACATTAATTTTTACCAAACTAGGGAGCAGTTGAGGTATTTGGAATCTTCCTAATTAATTAAACCACAAACCAACCCAAGCATTTAGTTAGAACTAAAACTATTATATCAGTTCTAACTTCTATAACCTACAACTTTGTGAGCAAATTCAACATACAAAACACATTGGAAAAAACATGTTAAAACCCTCATTTGACACCCTAACTTATGATCAGATTCTGCCAATATATGTTTAGGTAAACTGATTAAAATCTAATAATCTCAACATTAAACTAATAAAACTACCCTGGCATAAAAATAAAATACTTAAAAGACAACTATAAAATGAAAGCAGAACATGCTCACTGTCCATTCTAGGACACTTGGAGACAAGACTTTTGTCTGGAGTTCTGTTTCTACTTTCTGGACACTTGTGGTGGAGGTGAGGTGCAGGACAAAAAATGCCAAACAACAAAGGGTTGAAAATGATAATCACAGACCCAGAAAGGAAAATCACATGGCATCCCCACATAACCATAATGGATTTGGTACCAAATTTCCATTAAATTAGAAGAAAAAAAAATTAGGAAAAGAAAAATACTACCTCTCTCTCTCTCTCTCTAGATATACAAAGAAGGGAAAATTGAAAAAGAAGAGATCATAGCAGTCATGTCACTACCACCACTAGTGCAGAATCCTATTCCCAACATCTTTTTCACATAGGAGGGTTGAGAAAAAAGAAAACAAAACAAAAACCCTAGTGGGGTTTGGGCTCTAGATGATTCATTCCCTTACACACCAATTAGAAATTACATCCCTACCCCTCCATCCTTGTGGCAAAATCTCATCCACACATCAAACCCCACCAACCCTTTTTCTGGTACCACCTCACTGCTGCAACATCAGGCCTGAAAAGAACAACATTGCTAGAGCAATAGGGTAGAGCAAGCTCTTGCCTTTGGAGAGAGCCACACCTTTTGAGTCAAAGCCACTTCCTGTTGGACCTAAACCTGTAGGAGTGTTGAAAACTGATGGACTGGTAGTGCCTGTGGTTGTGCCTGTTGTTGATGGAGTTGTGGTGCCTGTGGTTGATGGAGTGGTGGTGCCTGAAGGAGTTGTGCTTGTGCTGCAAAACCAAACAAAAAGATTAGAACTTATATTATAGTCTTGATAGATACATATTCTGGGAAAGTTGCTTTCTAGGAAAAGAAAAGAGAGCAAGAAAATGTGTAGCTTATTATGGGAGAGATGTCAATATCATTACAGCTCAAAGCTGAGGAAATTGGAGGGACCCTTTGCTACAAGAGATTTTTATGGTTGTGTGATCAATTAGATCTACTTTTCTTAACCATTAGGTAAGGCTTATAGAAACAAAACCCATTTACAATCATCAAGAATTCATAATTACTGAAACCCAAGAAAATTTCTGATAGATATTTGAAGGAAACCCAGAAGAAAAACCCTTTCTTGGTTACTAAAACCCAAGAAAAAATCCGAAAGAAATCACAGGAACCAGATTCTTGAGTCTAGAATTATATTGGGTAGCTTCTAAAATCTTCCAAAAATGTTCTTTAAGCTCTCAGTGTACACACATCTACACAAACCAAAACCAAAACCAAGATGTTTCATTAGGAGACAAACCTGGCACTTGATGGATAAACACAGGTAGAGGTAGTTTGCTCTGTAAATCACACCAAAACACAAGAAAAAAACCCAGATTAGTGCTTGATGAATACAAATGTTGAATACTTGAAATGGTTTCAGAGCCAAAAGGGACTTACGAGGAGCTGTTTGGCTGACAGCTGCTGAGCCGCTAAAATCACAGCTCCCCTGAGCTTGACCCTTCTTCTGGTAATAGCTGTTGACTGCATAGTTGCAGTGATCTTTGACAGTGTTGGGGTTGTAGCAACTCCCACTCTGCAAGATTGGTGTGCAATCAGCTCCAGCTCCACAAGCATAATCTATAGCTTTCTGGAGAGCACTATCACCCACACCATCTTTGCACAGACAGTAAGTAGCACCTGGTTACTCAAAAACAAAGAACCAAACTTTAGAATCCAAGAAAATGGTTTTGCAAGAGTAAAGCACAAGACACTGTTCTCGAAAGAAACACCTAGTAAAGATCAGATTTTGAAGCTTTCTTGAGACAAAACATGAGATCTAACTGAAGAGTGAAGCTTACTTGAATGGCCAGCAAAGGCCAAGAAGAGCACAAGGTATGCTAGAACAGCCATGATATGATTGGTTCAAGATTCTGTAGAGTTGAAGATCTGAGAAATCAAACACTTTCCTTGATGAGAGTTTGGTGAAGAACTTGAAATGATGAAAAAAAACAGAGAGTGAGAAAGAGAGAGAAACTAGTGGGGAAAGGGTGATTTGTAGACAAGTAATATGAGGGTGGAGATGGTGTGTGTCTGTATGTGATAAGTAGCTTTATATGGTTGCCACATACTGTACTAAACCCATTATTTTTTTGGTACAAAAACATTTTATTATGGCCTAATTTAACTTTTGTTGAGTGTTACAGTAGAGGTTAGTGACATGGGGAATTGAGAAACCAATGTTATTAAGAAAATCTTTTTGTTTTGTCATGTAATTTTTTGACTGTTGGAGGCGTGGTTCTGGGTTTCAAACGGTACTAAACTCATGTGCAAGATTAAATTGTAACCCAAGATGGGTTTGGTTTTGGGACTTCTGGTTTAGGTTCAGAGCTGCTGAGGAGGGAAGGTCCCACCAATGGAGGTTCCTATGGAATAAATAGAGTACTTTTTTCTAATGTGTTGTCACTATGAGCTTGCACTGTAGCCTGTAGGTGTGTGGTGTCCCCTCTTTTTTTTTTTTGTGCTATTGGACATCAGCATCTCATTTTTTTAGAGTAATTATGTTCACTGATCATTTGGTTATTTTGTGGTCAAATATGTCAAAGTTAGTTGAAACTATAAGTTGTGAGAAGTAACGTGAGGTTGAGTTTCGTGTAATAATATGTTAGAGTGAAAATAGTATTAAATATGTATCAGTTATTAAAATGATTGAATTAGACATAGCGTATCTAAAAACAACTTAATAATATTAATCAATACATATATTTTCATAAGATGTTTGATGTTGATCATAATAAATTATAATCAACATATGCATTAACTAAGTGATTTAAACTATTATATCAAACTAGATTTATTATGATCAACATATACATTAACTAGGGGATTTAAACTATTATACCAAACTAGATTCGGGAAACCTCATCGACAAACTAGGCCAACCTCATCTACAGAAACATCTAGTATTTCACAAGTCATTATAACATAACATAATTAGTCGACCCAATCTGCATTTTATGATGGCAATAAGGTAATTTACATGTTATTTCTCATCCTTAAAGGAAGCCAAAATCTCACTAGAGACATTGAACTCTTTCAAAAATTTGTCTCCTTCAAATCACGATTTTATGCATGTTACCAAACAACTTAGAATAGTTCTTTAAATTTTGCTTATGTGACACATTTTTTAAGAATGCATTAATGTTACCAAACAATCACTTCAAGCTATTTAATTAACAAATGACAAACCCTTAACCATGAACCCATACAAAGTCCTTGCTTTCTTAAGGCATGGACGATGTACATATTCAAAATAATTTTGGCCGTGTCATGTTCAACGTCTATAAAAGCATCACAATTCCTATAAAGATCTTTTTTTTTTTTTTTTTTTTTTTTTGAAGCAATCTTGAAGTGCTTGTTTGATAAAACTACTAAAAAGACGATGAATTGTAAAACTTTGAAACATTGAATGAAGGAGAAGATAGTGATTTCAACATGATTCTCATTGTCTAAAACAACATTTTTTAAAATCAGTTTTGTAACTTAGTTTAGTTTTGAGTGTAAATATTATATACCAACAATACTCATAAATGAATTAAGTATTATATTTTGGTCAATGAAGACGACCGAAACTGATAACATGTCCTAAAAAATATACAGTGTCGGTGCTCCAAAAATAAAAGAAATTTTGTCTATTTCGCTTCATTTTATTTGTAGGCCAAAAAGATTGCAATCAGAAATTGGTTTTTAATGAAAGTGTGTTGTGAGAAACTTTCATTTATTGTAAATATTAAAAGCTCTATGATCTTCAACTTTCTGAAACATGTGCTCTTCAATGTTCATATTGTGGTCTACTTTCAATGTTTTTAATGCTTCTTCAATTATATAAATTATAAAATTCAATCACATTTCATTTTATTTTTAACTTTTTTATTTATTGTTCTCTTCCACCTACCTAAGGCTAAAGAGTAGCTTACCATTTTTGACAACCCAATGTGACGTTCATACTATTAATTAATAAACCCACAAAAAAAAAACATAATAAAGAATATAAACTATGTATTTTTTGCCAAATCAATAAAATCGGCACTTCATAAAATTTTATTAACACATGTCTCAATACATTTTTTTTAAGATGTGGTGATTTGTTTAACTTCTCTGCTCCCTAAAAAGTTAGTAAGACACACCAAAATTGTGTTAATATGAATTTGAAATATATATATAACTATTATGATTAAAAAATTGAATATTATGATTAATTAATATAATGAGGTGTTTAAATTAAGAATTTTAATTAATTTACTTGATATATCATAGTCATTGTAAATTTTCAAAATGTGTATTTTTTTATATATTAAAAAGTAGGGCGGATAATTTGAATTTAATTAAAATTGTGGACACCTGAATTTGACTAATATATTTATAAGTTCAAGTTGCACGAAATAGAGTTAAATCATTTTATAAAGTTGGGTCAGAATTGTCATGAGAATATCACGAGAAGAATTAGATAAATTCATACATTTTACTTGTTCAACCTAAATAAATTTGATTTGTATCTCTAAATCAACAACTAGCACTTCTTGCTAATCGGGTTCTAATAATTTTTTTTATAGTATTGTAAAGGTTTTAAAATCAACGAAATAAAGTATAATATTTTGTCTTTTCATGTTTTGAGTTGAAAATTATTAACAACACGCTTCAAATAATAAGATTTAGGTGATATGATTTCTTGAAACTCTTGCAAAACAATCAATCTTGTTACTATTAAAATAAGTAATTAAACAACACCTATCACAATAAATAACTCTTTTAAAAAACCATAACTATGAGCTCTTTTGTTTTGTTTTTTGTTTTAATGTTGCTTTCAAGTATATTTATTGGAGGGGAAAGATGGAAGGATCTAAATGGACTTTAGAGAACCCCAAGAGAAAGCAAATTGGTCCTTTTCTTGGCTCACAATTGGTAAAGAATCATAAAAGAAATATGAGTAACAATAATGGCATGAAAACAATTATTTTCTACAAAACTTCATTGAAAAAGAAAGGCTAACAAATAAGATAATCAATTAGATTACTATAGCCTATACAATATTTAGATAACTTGCACCAAACAAGGTTCTAGCATTTCCCATAACTTTTTTCCTTCTTCAAAGAACCTTCTTTAATTATTATAAATATATTAATGCATACATTTTTTTTAGAAAAGTGCTAAATCACAAGGGAATAATTATTAAAATGTGAACACATACAATTGTGTAAAATAGGGGAAAAGGAAATATAAGAAATTCACCTAATGAGTTGTTGTGGGGTCATGAAAAAAAAATGGGTGGAGGCAAAAGGAAGAACACTAAATTTGGTTTATTCCTTGAACTATTGTGGTTGCTTTTAGATCACTTCATTTTAATGAAGTCCCTAAAGCTTTAATTGGGGCTTTGAAATTCATGAAGAGAATAATTGGACCACAAATCACAAAGCTAGATGCTCTTCCTCTACCTCTACCTCTCTTCTTGATTATTACATGTGTGCTCTTCTTTTATTTCAATGCACTTTGAATACTTTTCTTGTCATCTTTGGGTTTGGAATTTGGAAATGACATAAAAATGGTACTTTTTTTTTTTTAATGAAAACTAGAAAGATAGGTAGATTACGGAGGCTGCCAAAAGGCGAAACCATCAACAACAGTGTATAAGTTACAGTCATCCGAAATAAGTTATAAAACACCCACAGACGAAATCTCTCATTTGCAATTCTTAATTTATCTATAAAATAATTAGATTTTGTCATTTCGAATTCATATGTGACTTAATATGAAAAAAATTATTTACGAAGATGATACGTTTTAACCATTTTAGAAAAATGCATTCGATGTGATACGAGTGAGGTACTTTGCAACAATCCAGGCTATTAACCCTAAAAAAGAGCAAAAGCAGGAGAAGAAGAAAAACACTGAGTCATTTTGTAAGATGTTGAAGGAAATTATATTTACTGTTTACTATATAGTTAAATCAAACTTAATTGTTGTTGGGTTGGTATTCAAATTTGAGATCTTATAAATTTATGGTAGAAATTGAAACAAGTAATATATGAACTATGCTTGATTGTTATGGACATTAATAATAATATATATTATAAAAGACCTAACAAGTGGCATTAGCTGTGTGGTAGGTCCCATAAACATAGTGTTGAATCTAAACACATGTTAATGAGTCCAATGCAAATATTAGTTTTTACATCCAATCATAACATCAATACTACACTTGGTTGGTGCACCATATAAACTAAATCATTGCAATTTGCATCTGAAAATTAGAGCTATATTAAGAACATCTTTGTTCCAAAATGAGTCTCCATTTTTTATTTAGGTAATAAATAAAAAGCATGGAAAACCAGGCACAAAAACAATTTCCTAGTGATTAAATTACAACAATGAGTGAACCAAAACCCATACAGAAAAATCAAAGTCAAAATCAATCTTGTTACTTGGATAGCAAGTAACCATCTTTGACATTTGAGTAGAGACTTCATTCAACTAAAAATACATCATTTCACTACAAACTTCAATAAAAATCCGCCTTTTGTTACTCTCAACGCCGGTCATGCGCTGTTCATGATGCAAGATTAGCAGCTGCAGCCGCCTTCTGAAACGGAAGGAGAAAGGAAATGAAAAACATAACATAACGATGTGACAAAACCGATAGAACATTGTGTTATGGATCAATTCAGTGAGTTCCAACACAAATTTACACTATCCAAATAGCTAAAGCTTCAAACATCACGATTCTCAAATGTTGATCACGAAATGCTCGAAAAGAGCATTACATATAACAAGCATATGGAGAAAAAACAAAGGAGTAAAAGGCACACGGAGTCTTACCCGTTTCTCTTCTTCTATATTTGCCTTTATGATGGAGTACATGGCAACACCTGCAATTGCAATGGCAGTACCAATCCCAGTTTGTGTGGAGATCCTATTGCCTGCAAATATTTTGCAAATCAAAAAGGGTTATGAATGCAAGTAAATAGCTACGCCTATGCACGTAGCATGGATCGAAAAATGTTTTAAAAGTGACTTTTTAATGTTCAATAGACATAAATTTTTTGCTAACTTTATGTTCTAAAAGTCTTCAACTGCTAAAAATGGTAGGAACTTCCCTTTCAAAGAGACCATTTGGTAGCAAGCTGTGCATATTTAATTGTTTAACCATACATATACAATATACATATAAGGAGAAGCTATTGGAAATTACCAAATACAATAATGGAGAACCCGATCACGAAAACTCTCTTCAGTACATTTCCAACTGCATGTGTAAGCGGGGCAACTCTTTCCAACGTATTAGTAGCAAGCTGCAATTGTAAGCACAAGAGAGAGAGAATCAAGTTTGAGTCTATGCACCACATTTTGCTATTCCGCTAAATTGAATGAAGAACTGAAGGTAACGTGTTTATACCTGATTGTACAAATGATAAAACATTCCGATCCAGAAAAGGTCGGACAAAAACTTTTGTAGACCTACTTTGGCGATCGCATCCTTAAAACCATATTGCATGAGTTTGGGGCCTTCAATCTGAAAGTGCATGCAACACAACAAATTATCATAGGCCCAAATTGTTAGTGAAGATAGAGAGCAACTAGAGGGTGTTGAAGTAAGAACTTACCAGTATTGCCGGGGGAATGCAAAACATTAGAGCAATGATTGAAATGTAAGCATACACGTTTGTGCTGTCCATTCCCGTCTGTTAAAGTCAAAAGGTCTATTAGATGTGAAGAAAACAGCGCTTAAATATTATGAACCACACAAGCTATGCCCTACACGATGAGCTGCAAAATGTTGATGTACTATGCTAATGGTCAATGCAATTCTCCTTCCACATATTCCCTCTACGGATAATATAGGTCATGTTTGGTAGGGAAATGCGATGGAAACTTTGGGATTGAAATAAGAATCGAGCTCGCTTCCAATCTCAAAGCTCCTATTACATGTTGCTAAGCATTTAGATGTGCTTTTTGACACTTCATTGCATGGACTGAAAGTGCGAGCAGAACATAAAACGCTGGGATGGATCACAATAGTGAAAAATCTTACCATAGCTTTCTTCGAGTAGATGCTCCTGTAGGTAAATGAAATATTTGAAATCATTGCACTAATGAAACCGGTCCAGTTGAAAGAAAGTTCAGTAAGTGAAGCCATTGATACACCTAGAGCACAAGTTTCAGACCACATCAAATCCAGAACATGCAAGGATTCATATCTCATTTAGATTCAAGTGGAAAGTAGAGCACATTGGTTACATATATGTGTGTGTGAGTAGCTAAATACATAGAATTTTATTTTGCTTCTAACAAAATTACAATATGCTTCTTAAGTCAAAGGAGGTACCCAAAACAACGGGGGCTAATGATAGCCATAGTGAGAAGGGGATCTGTTGACCGAGAACGAACTGAGAAGCAGCAGCATTGAAAAATGGCTCCAGCGCTGTTGGAGAAAAAGAAAATGGTTAATAAGAGCAATAAACATCACAAACTTGACTATCAGACAACTATTGAGCTAATCATTACGTAGAAGGAACGCGTACAAGGTTTAATTATAAAAGATAAAATTTTGAATCTATGAAAATGAAAAAGGACAAGAAAAGGAACAAGTTTTACTCCTAAAATGGACAAGTTCTGGTCAACCAAAGCTTGTCAGTAATGATTTTTAGTGGAAACCAATCGTAATCCTAGATTCATCACATTTAGGAATTATTTGTGATGTGCTCCATTAGGGAAATTGGTAAACTACACTCCAAGTAATGTGTGCACAAGTCAACTACGATGTATAAAAAC
The DNA here is from genome assembly GCA_036897485.1 of Pelargonium nanum. Classification (NCBI taxonomy): domain Eukaryota; kingdom Viridiplantae; phylum Streptophyta; class Magnoliopsida; order Geraniales; family Geraniaceae; genus Pelargonium; species Pelargonium nanum. Next base: position 11,320 of record JAYMTF010000563.1, on the reverse strand, counting down.
TATAATTGAGCTCTCAACTGTCAACTTAAATTTTCAGTTGAATCAGTCTTCTAATATGGTTTTGTTATCCTAAACGTCAAACAAATGAATGTTGAGCGCCACCCGAATTAAATGATTGAATTCTTCTTCTATGCGCTAAGTATACAAACTATCATTGGCCGAACCATAGAATATCATCAGGACAAAGAAGAATTAGTAGCATATGTATTAAATGCCAATAAAACTAACTTGAGTAACATACACATACTATATTCCGGTTTATATACCTTTAATTGTGTGCGTGAATGACACAGCAACAGCAGCAAACGATACGTTGGACATGACGTGCCCAAGGGCGTGACAGGCTGAAACTGGAGTCAGCAGCAACAAGAGCTCCTTATTAATTGGCTGGAGATAAGGGAAGCGAGTGTCAAGCGAGCGAGAAACTATATCATGCCACGAGAAGATACCAATTGCAGAAATATAAACTTACTGCGCGTTTTGGTAAACCCACAGCCCAACTTATCAGACAGTACACAACGCCAACTAGGAGGTGTATAACAGAAACAAAGCTGCAAAGCAGAAATAATTTTTTGAACAATTCACATCAATTATGGGCAGACTTAAAGAAGAATGTTAACGAACAAGGGTTTGAAGTACAGGGGACGTACTATGGATACGGGAAATAATTGTACACCTTCTTGTTGAGTATATTGAAGATAACATTCAGAAAGTACCTGCATAGAAAATAAGAAACCAGAATACAATCAGCAATTAGTACTTTACAGAAGATAAAATCTTTCTTTTCAGCAGAACCCTTTTTTGTGGGATAAAACCCATAATCACAACACAAAATGCCTTCTTGATCTTGATACTAATATACAATTGCTATTACATTAGAACACGGAGGAAAAATTGTATCTAGCAAAGGCCACATTTCATAGTAAGAATCTACTTTTGCAATAAGAAAATCCAGAGAATATTGAGACATAGATTCACAGAAGTGCTGGAATAAAAAAATTAAAAAGAAGTTAGGTCCAGTTGATTTCATTACTCTCCACTGTACTTCAAGAGATTTAAAGTACAAATGTTATTTGAATATCCAATGAATCATAGAGCTTACTTACCACATAAAGAAAAAGAAACCAGTAACCAATACAGGATATTTCTCAGCAAAACCCTTTGGCTTCTCAACCCTGCAATTCACAAAATAAAGAATTAAACAAATGGAGCTTTAAAACCAAAAAAAAATCTAAAAAATAAAATCAATGTTTGGCTGATGAGAAAGGGCACAACTCAACTATGCCTCATTCAACCAACTCGTCAATCCAGTCAAAAGATTTCAAATTTCCTACATTTTCTCAGCAACCAAACAGCAAAAATAAAAAAGCCGAACCCTTTGGAGACATCAATCTCGCCGCCGTCGGCATCGGCAGCCGCGGCCTTTACAATCGAAGTCTCAACGGAGCGTCGCTGCCTCAGCTGCTGTGCCCACCCAGAGAACCTCAACGCCGTCCCGGAGAACCCACCGGTCACCAGAGGCTCCTTCTTCTCCGGCAGCGGCGAGAACGCCAAGCGCGCCGCTTTGGGGAGCAGAGAGCGAGTCCTGAGCGCGACATTGCTGGGCAAAGGCTTGGTGGGCGGCGTCAAGTAGAGAGACGAAAATCGCGAAGCTTTAAGAGGAGCGTGAAGTGGGTTTGCAATGGAAGCCATTGCGATCGGAGAAAAAATGTGGGTTTTGGGAGCGAAAACTGAAGAAGATAACGTTGAAATCGAAGCGGGTTTTTTGGATTGATTTTTTTAACTGGCGAGTCAAGTGTGTGTGGTCTCGTAAATTTCCAAAATAAAAAACTGATTAATTGTGAAATAGTTTCATTGGTTTCTGGGTATGTGTGCTGTATATAGTAATGGCTGAAAATGGAGGAGACGGTGTGATTGGTCGGCTGAAGATGGAAGCTTTTTGTGTGTGCTACACAGAGCAGAGGTTGGTGGAAATGGTTGGAGGTCAAAACATGAAAAGTAAGTAACTGGTTATGGGAAATGGAGGATCACGGGCTCATGGAGATGCTCATTAATGGAGAGTTGAGTCACTTTCAGTGAGGGATTGAGCATGCTTATATGAAAGAAAATAAAAACTATTTTGTTTTAGATTGAAAATGTAAATAACACGGAATCTCTATCATGATTTATTAAGCATGTATCAGTGTTAACTAATGAGTTGATTCTTCTCGTGACATACATTTTATCGTTAAGAATCTTAGCTAAAATGTCTGAGATTCTTTTTTCTTTAAAGAGAGCAAAGATTCTAAGTCAATAATTATTTGATTCAGACTAAAAATTTGTGACACATCATTCAAATGTTTGAATCTAACGGGTCGCTCTGCTCTCAGAAATTCACTTAGGTGGATATAAATGAGTTTAATAAGATATAATGTTATGGATGGTTTGACATAGAATAAGCGAAAAATAACACGACTTACTCAAATTATTTATTCTATATGTGTGTGTACACATGACACAACACTTCTTTTCTTGTCTCCCATCAGGTCTCCGAGATGGACTCATGATGAACTACAGTTGACACTTTTAAACCGTTTAACTACATTCAGATTAATTTTCACTCGAGCCGAGAACACCCACCAAGTAAAGTGGAGCTAACTCTCCCATTAAGTGTTTTTTTCATACACAAAACTCAACTAAAGAGAAGTAAAGCATGTACCACTTCAGTCCATACGTGTTGGCATGCAACACAACATTAACATAATATACCAAATTGAAATAGACAAATCGATAGTAGCAGCAAATGTGGGTTTAGCCAAAACCATGGAAAGCAAAGCACAAAGGTGGAAAAGTGGGGGCAACTACACATCAAATGGTCAAATGTTGTTCTTATTTGTACCTTTATTATGTAAATGGAGAGATGAAGGTTAGTTATTTAGTTAGTTAGGTCTCATTTATTAGGTGTAATTACTTTTGGATCCACAGAATCACCAAACCCATTTCTTTATTTGTAAGTCATCAGAGCCAATCATAAATATATGTTGTTGACTTCTTCTTATTATTCAGCACTCTTTGTTAGATGACTCAATGTGATAACTTCAATTGATATAATTAATTTATGTAATATTTTATAGGTTTAAAATAATCATTTAATTATTTTTAAGTTCTTGATTCGATGACTTGAAGAATGCAATTCCGTCAAAACTCATTAAAAAAAGTTTTGTCAATCAAGTAAATGGATTTAAAATGTATTATTCAACGTTCGTTTAACTTCGAGTAAAAAAATATGCATCAAAATTAATTTATAAAACAAAGAGATGATCACATTCTTAACCTTATATAATAAAAATGACAAGAAATACACGTTACTTTAAAATTATTATTTTGTTAACAAAATAGTAATGAATATTTTTTTCCCAATAACCAATGACATGGATATATGTCTGATGGACTAGAAGCATGCCAATGACAATGAGAGACAAAAAAAATAATCATTTTGTAATTACTATATTAACACTATAAGAAATTGTCAAATAAAAATCTTAAATTGTACTACCAAACGTGTGGGTCAAATGATAAAGGGTTGTTCCAGCTTAGCCTGAGGTCTCGAATTCGAGTCTTAGGGAATGCAGCTGCGTTAAAACTTGGTAGCGAGAGCTTTGCCATCCTTGTGGTCCTACCCGGCTCGAATGATGATTAGTTTGAGAGTGGTAGAATGGCTTAAAGGTGTCAACCGCGAGTTTGCGGGCCAGCTCAGGAACCTCATGGTTTAGAGCAACAAAAAAAACCCTAAATTGTGGAGTATAAGGTCAATTAGGTCAAACCGGATTTAATTTCTTAAAAATAAATCATACCAAATGTAGGCCCAATTTGACGTCAAGAGTGAGCCCATTTCAAGCAGCCCAAAACCACCGGCCCAACGAGCCAATAACAGAACAAACCAATCTAGCTTCCTTCCCGTTTGGATCAAGAAGCTAAAACCCTAGCTCAACGATCAAAATCACAACAACAACACTTGAAATTCTTGTCATTTTCAGTGAAATCTGAAAGCAAATTTCTAGTTTCCAATCGAAATTCGACATTTACGTATACATAAATTAAAAAATGTCAGGCGGAGGAGGTGGTGGCAAAGAGAGGGACGAGGAACAAGACGGCATGTCCGTACACTCCCCTTGTAAAGCTCCTCCTTCTTCTGCTTCTTCTCTTCCCAAGGTCTCTCTCTCTCTCTCTCTCTCTCTGAACAATTGTACGTATATTTGTTTTTGCTGTGTGATTGGATCAATGAAGTTTGTGTTTTGGTGCTTAATATAGGAGCAATCACAGGTTGAACTGGAGCTTAGGTTGCTGGAGGCTCTTGAGATTTATCCTCCTGCAAAGCTAAGAGGTAGCTTCATTTCAATTTTGAATCGTATACTTCACTTATTCTTCTTTTTTTTTTTCTCTGTTTTGATTATTCTAATTGTAGCATTTGATTTTGTTTATGTGTTTCAGTTCTGAGTGTTTTGAGATTCTTGGTTGAAGTTTTTTGTGCACCTAAGATAAAGTCAAAACCTTTGCAATTGCATCAATGGTCAATTGTATTTGAGTTCTACTGTTTTGTGGAACTTAAAAAATGATTTTGAATTTGATCAACACAACCTTTTTGTTCCAAAACTGATTTCGAGGTAGCTTTGTTTCAATTTTGAACTCCACGCTTCCTTCTGTTTTGGCAATTCTGATTTTAGCATTTAGTTGTATTTGATGTGTCAATATGTTCTGATTTGGATTCTAATTGAAAGTGTTTTGAGAGATTCTTGGTATGGAAGTTTTTATTGTTTGCACCTATGTAGGCATCATTGCAACTGCTTGCATCAGTGATCTCTTATATGTGAAACTTGAAAATCATTTTGATCAATAGAACCTTTTAGCACCACATTTTACTTCCTCATTTTCTCCTCTCGTGTGGTTAGTTTACTTAACGTACTTCAAGATAAACTCTGTCAGTTCTCATTGCATATTAGCAGACCACTTCTTCATTATTCTCTTATATTATCCCGAATTGGATCTGAGTTAACATTCTCCCGTATACATCTCAAAATTATATCCATTGCCTCCAAGTAAATTCACATAATATGGTTAGAGTAGTTAGCGAAATACATTTGTAAACCTTCCCAATATAGATAAAGAAATTAATTCAAAGGAATCATATAAGATGTCATCCTTTACTGAATTCTTATTGAAGCTATATGAAATGAAATCTTTTCTGAACTTTATTTATTTTTTGTTAATTTCTAAACGTGTTGTAGTTATTAGTTTTAGGCAATTGAGTTTCTTTTGCCGATCCATTTCATGTTAAGTGGTTCAGAGAATAAGAAGCTTGTAGCAATGTTTTTAGTGTGTACTTTTACAATGGTCACTGTACTTTCCAAAAACACTATTGGAGATTCTTATCGATGTTCAATGCACGAAAAGAGAAATATATATTTTCTATCTGTGGGTGGTATAACTTATATTTCCTTAGTTAGTCCTCTTGAGTTACTGACAGAGTTGGGTGTTAGATTTTGATGCACAATAGAGAAAATGTTCTTTCTTTAATTATATGTATCTCATAGTGGATCTAACCAACTCGGAAGATAACTTATTAATTAGTTTGTTGATAGAATCATATAAAGGCGGGGCCTGTAATACGCATTAAGTTTTCTGAACAGAAAAAACTTCCATGCAGGCATACATCGCCACTTTGTCCTTTATGGTCTGATGGAATTTATGCGAAGAAGGTTTGCTTTGTCTCATCTCATGGTTGCTTTTATTTATTTATTTATTTATATATTCCTGTTTTTGTTTTCTAAACTCTAGCAAACTTTATTTCATGTTAGATATGTAACACTTAGGTATCATTTCATGACAGCTTTGATCGACCCTTCTCTTCCGATGAGGTTTTGCAGTTGCTGGATCGCTTTTACAATTTAGAAATGCTGGTAATCAATTAAACTAAGTATACTTTGTACTATCCCCAGGCTCATGATAAATTTGTTAAATACTGTATAAACACTATGATGTCTCATGTCTATATAAGTTAATAATTGTCTCACCAAACTAGTTGGCGTCGTGTTGGATCAAATAATTTGTCTCGCTAATCTGATAACCCAATTTGTCAGGAATGCATGTGTGAATAGCAGTATTAGATAGCCACTCTTTTTATAGAGCAACTTAGCTCAGGTGAGGATGTAGGTATAAGAATGATCCGAAAAAAGCAGTAAGAGGAATAAACGGAAATGGTAATCACTAGAGGTAGTTTAGAAAAAAAGACGGAGATTTGCTGATACGTTTCGTCTTGTCATTCACTGAGTGATGGTGATAGTAACAATAAGAGAGATAACTAGAAATTTCATGGGAAGATTGGAAAATTAAGAAACTTCAACTGGAAATTGGTATTCTGATACTAAATGACATATAAAACTTTTGGTTAACAGTACATTTGAGTTATTGAGGGTGTTGTTTGAATTTCAGAAACCCGACGATGAGGAGATGGAAATTCTGAATCAAGAGGAAGATTTCTGCTTGCCACCGAATTTTTTCATTAAGGAAGAGTCGTAAGTAGCAGATTGTTTTGAGATGGTCACTTTCTTGCTCATGAGACGATTTCTGTTACGCGGTTGTATATGGTAATGGTACATAAATTCATGGATATTTTTTGTGCTAACTTCAGCTTATTCAGGTAAATATAATCCTTTTTTTGGGTTTCTGTTATAATACTATTTCTTCTAATAAACAAAATTAAATGTCAACATGGCAATCCAAAATTAATGTCCAGCTTAGGGGGCAATCTATCATGTGTTTGTGATAGAACAGGCCAATCGGATTTAAGTTTTTAGGCATGGAATGTGCTGAATCGTGCGGGTTTGCCCCACCTGAACCAACCGAAAGTTGTCAGATGGGACTGGATTGGACAAAAGTTAGGTCGGATTTCAGCTAACGCGGGTTTGGGTGTAAATTGCCTTATCTAACTTGTGAACAATTTGATTTGCCAAACAAAACTCATTGAATTATAGTATGGAGGGCATTTGAAAGTACGTCTAATGGAAGCATGTGAGGGGCTCAACGAAAGGGTAACTCTCCACTATTAACCAGAATTCCACCCTTCCCGACACATTGGAAATTGAACTCCCATGAAAATGTGTGTTTTGACCATTGCGCCATCTTTCATTGAACAATACTTTATGTTCTTTATTTTTACATTTTCGTTTTAATTGTACGAGAGAGTTTTCCTTTTCTCGAGTATTACGTGACAGATCTCTCTAACTTGTGCATAGCCATATCTAGTGTGGGCTTGATTGGCGTATGTTTTTATTTTGAGTAATGCTATATGTACAAAATTTTGTATAAAAATAGTTGTATAAAGTGATGTGTCAAACAATAAGGAATGAAACATCAATTAATTCATTGATGAGTTGGCCGAATATGGAACATTTAGCATTTTCCTTTTATTTTATGGGCTGGCTGGTTACGATGAGACACCCATTGCTGCCCATTTGGTATGTCACTAATATTTTATCTAATATATATGATTAATAATAATATCTCTATTTTTTATTTTTTATTTTTACTATTTGAAAATAATTGTTACAAACAATTATCAATCATATACAAAATAAATTAAACACTAATAAAATTATAACTGGCTTAAAAAACACACTTTGATACAACTTATTTGAAATTAATTGAATATTGAATGAAGAATAGATTTTTCTCCAAGGGATTAATTAAAAAAACACAGAACATAGTGAAAAGATCCATCAGATGAAAACTACAACAAACAATTAAAAGAAGGTGACTTTTTTCTAGATCAAGAAAACATATTTTGAAAGAAAAAAAACAAAACAAATATAAGCCAACAGACCAATTGATCCATCTTTTAACTCTTCAGCTTTGGTACCATCCAGAAAGCTTTCTCAAATGTCTACAACACATTGTTCCATCCAATTCTCTTTCAATAAAAGCTAAAAAACAAAGAGTAGGAGATTTTTAAAAACACCATTTTAGCAAAAAGTAGCATCTTCGTATTCAATTTGCCATGTGCTTCACTGCTCATTTCTGCAAAACAAATTCAGATTCTCATTCAGTAAACAACAAACATTGCACAATGATCATCGTTTGGTTCAGGAAAAATAGATTTTGTAGGGTACTTACATCTGCAGCTGATGCTGCAGCTGCGGATTCAGCGGTAGCAGACTTGGGTTCCTCGCCTTTGAAGTTCTCATCACCTGAATGCAAACAAGTCGGAAAATTATTTGCTATTAATTACAAGATTCAAACATTGTCGTTTAAACTTGGATCTCACTGTTCAGCATTTCTATAACTTGAAATTGTACAGTACCTCCATCTTCAGGCAAATCGGAGGTCCAGAGAGTGAGGTTGTCTCTCAACAGCTGCATTATCAGCGTGCTGTCCTTGTACGACTCTTCACTCAAGGTGTCCAACTCTGCAATTGCCTCATCAAATGCTTGTTTAGCCAAGTGACAGGCCCTGGAATATTATTATAGCAAAATTATATTTAGACGTGTCAACAATAAAATTAACGAGTATGAATTTGAGCTGGCAATTTAGGTTTCCCCCAACCAATGACAAACCCGAGCAGAAAATCAATTGGATCTATTTAATGTTGACCCAAACCCGGAAAAATGTGAGTTAGGTCCAAATTGCCAGCTCTGATACGATCACAGATTTCCAATGAGATAGAGTAAGTACCTTTCAGGAGAATTCATTATCTCGTAGTAGAAGACAGAAAAGTTGAGGGCAAGACCAAGGCGAATGGGGTGTGTTGAAGGAAGATCTGTGTTTGCAATGCCTGAAGCAGACTGCCAAACAGAAAACCAAGGGTTGTCATGTGAGTGTGAAATTAACATGGATAGGGCATTACTGTTAACAAGGGTTGTAAAGTAAACACACCTCGTAACCCTTCAGTGATTGTTCAGCTGCCTCTTTCCTATCCTGTTCAGTCTTGAACTCAGCAAGATATCGGTAGTAGTCACCCTTCCTGAAATCGGGCATGCCACAACATCAGTTAGGAGAAAAATTTACAGCTACCTAAGAACACTGTAGATTATAGATACGTGGATGAAACAGACAAATGGTTCCCGTGTCACATCTTTGACCTATCTCTAAGGTGGGGCAAAGGTAAATAAAATAAAATGTCTTCCATTCTACATTGCATATGCACAACTAGTACAATAAGGAAAAATAACCGAACATCTTTCGTAAATCATAACGGCATAACCCAATTATACTAGTACAATTAGGAATGTACGCATTATAACATTATTCTAAAGAAACAAATAGTTGGACAAAAATGACTTACATCTTGTAGTAGAAAACAGTGGCTTCGCCTGTGGTGGAAGAGGGGATCAGGTGCTTGTCTATGATGGTCAGGATATCACTGCAAATCTTTGAGAGCTCCTCCTCTACCTTCTGGCGGTAACCCTTAATCAGTTTAACATTGTTCTCATTTCCCTTAGACTCTTCCTTCTGTTCAATCGAAGACATAATGCGCCAAGAAGCTCGTTGAGCACCAATAACATTCTTATATCCCACAGAGAGGAGGTTTCTCTCCTCCACAGTCAGCTCAACATCAAGTTTTGCAACTGACTTCATGCACTCAACCATTTCTGAATCATCAATCAAATAAAGATATAAGAACTCGAAAAGGTTCCCTACAATGCAGCTTCTAACAAAATGACATTCCCATTGACTTAGAACTGATCCCTATAAAGCTAATTAACAAAATAGGGAATAGATAACAACTTTCTATACCTAAGAGCCTAAAACACATTGCTAGATGATGCTGAAATTAACATTTCATTCACATTCATGCAAATTACAAATATTAATGTTACTTGCCATAACTGAATAATTTGCCAATTCATGTATACATCACAACGCCCACAACATTGTATGGCCATTTTTACTAATCAAATCAATCAGATTACAGGATGTTTGGTTCCAGGAGAGAAGAGACACTGAAACCAATATTTATGAAAGTAAATTCATGATATATTATCGACAAAAATCATTTTCCATTCTTTTCTAACACTCATTAACAATATCCAAACAGCATTGAACTACAAAAACAGATTGAAAAATGACAATCACATCCAACAACAAAAATTCATCAATAACAACACATTTCATTGCATGCCCAAACAAACAACATTAATGACCAAATCTAGCAACATTCTTCACATTTCCAAACAAATTTGATCGTCAGCTCACCAAAGTAGCCAATCCAAACACCAACTCCCCAAACAACAGTAACCACCTGTATCTACCACAAAAATCAATGATAACGATGCATTAATTTATCAACATTGTACAGTCTTACAGTTATCCAAACCAACTATCATGAACAGAAAAAATAAATCGCATCCAACAGTGAGATAAGCAATAACATGACATTCTATTGCATGTTTAAACAAACATCGCAAATGATCAAATCTAGCAACATCATCAACATTTCTCAAAATATCACAAACACTACCAAAACAAATATCAAAACCCCAAACAATAATAACTTAAACCAGTGATTGATACATCCATTTCTCTACATTTTCCATACAACAAAAAAGTACAAAATCAACCATTAAAGTACCTAATCAGATCAAATCAAAACGCCGGAGCCTTAAACCAGTCCGATCCGCACCAAAGAATGCAAAAAAAAACACATATATACTCAAAATCTACAAAAAAAAAAAATAGAGGAAGAGTTCAGAGAAGCCGTACCATCGTAGCGCTCGGCCTGCTCAGCGAGCTTGGCCATGTAAACTTGAGTCTCTCTCTCCTTCTCCGTCGACATTGCTGAGAGAGATCGGCGACGCAGAGAATCGGAACTACACAACACCAATACGAGAGCGAGAGAGTGAACGAAAAAACCGAAACGACGACGTAAAATTCAGAGAAATGAGTGAGAAAAATAGAAAGAGGTTGGGTGCGGAGAAGATGGTCGCTATTTATACGAACAGGAAGAGGAGTAAGGGCGTGGGCGTTAAAGGTCGAGCAAGTTTCGGGGCGAGTCCGAGATCGGATCTGGACCGTTGATTCTGGGGATTGTTTTGAAAGGAAGAGCGCGGAATTCGCGATCTGTTTGGGTCTGCCATGTCAGCAACCTTTTTATGTATATATTTTTAGAAGGGAAATGAACTTTCCACGTAGGATTTGGTGCATATGGGTTAATCTGGCAATCAAATTTGAATTTATCAGAGCTCGGCTCAATTAGACATTTTTGTACTCAGCTCGAGTTTGAAAAAACTTATACTCCTTCCGTCCCAAAATGAGTGTCTTGTTTTCATTTTTTGCAAAAATTAAGGAT
>JAYMTF010000562.1:0-33681 GCA_036897485.1 Pelargonium nanum | reverse complement strand
AAGGTAACAAAACCAAATCCTCTGGATATTCCAGTGTCTCTGTCCGTGATAACTACAGCTGTACGCGAAAACAATAAACCAAATATTTAACAACGCATAAATCTTGATTAACAAAAAACAGTACATAGACCATGGATTGTGCATATGTCCTACCGTTTCAAACCTCGTTAATCATCAATTGAGCAACAACAATTCTTAACAAAACAATTCGATCATGTTTCTCATCGTATATCCCTAAATATCGTCCATCAAGGTTCGGAAAAGTAGTCATGGTCATAAAAAATTTATCGAAAATTAATACTCAATAACTATAACAATGCACATCAAAACTCACCGTCAGCCACTTTGCCATACTTGGAGAAGGCATCTTTAAGCTTCTCGTTGTTAGTTTCGAATGAAAGACCTAATAATTCATAAACATGTTTAACGACGGATACAGCAGAAACAAAGGAACAAATATATGTTTAGGTGTTTAGTCATTAAACAATGTAGCTAATACCTCCAACAAAAAGCTGTACTGACATTTGACGAACAGAGTTAAGCATAGAAGCCATGGGAACTTGTCCATTGTGAGGAACACTCTGCTTCATGAGGCCTCCAAATTTAGAGGAAAACGCCATGTCTAAATATGCAACACAACAACAAATCTTATAGTCAGATTCTCTAAATTAACTCATAAATCAACATTCAAAAATCAAAATAAACCTCAAAAATCAAATTAACTCATAAACGCCAGAATCACGACCACGGAAACCGACGAGAAGAGCTCCGGCTGAGGATCAGCGGCGGCGTCGGACCTCCCTAAAGCCAAAAAACAGAACACAACGAAAAAGGAAATGAAACAGAGGGGAGAGGCGGCCCCGTGGCCGGAGCTCTGAGCCATAGGGCTTCCTCACTTCGCCGGATCTCCCACCTCAAGGTCATCGTCGCCGAAGCGATAACCACAACAGCAAGGAAAAATTTGCAGAAATGAAAAGGAGATCGACGTACCTGAAGCGGGAGGGAGGCTGAAGGAGCTCGCGGTGCTACCGCAGACAGAGACGGCGAAGCTTGGCCGGCGTTCCTCCTCGGCGGCGCTCTTCTCTGCTTCAGGCGACAGCAACGGCTAAGAGAGGAATAGAGAGGACGAAATGCCCTATTAGGGGCAACTATCTAGTGCAGCTCAGAGCAAAGAGCTCCAGTACACCCGGAAAAATAAATTCGAGACACAAAATTTACTCCGGCGCGAGACCGATAAATTGGAATCACTTGAAGTGGTGGGCAACTGATGCTACTCAAAAAATCATAAGTGTTACGGCAAATAAAAACATGGCATATTGTGCCCGAGCGCCGCACCACTACCACATTGGCACATTACGAAGACGGATTCGCGACCTTGCTCCCGACACATGGCTCTATGGACTTATGCCCGACCGCATCTCCGCGGACTTGTCCTCGAACCATGGTGTTGCAGACTCAAACTCGACCCCTTTGCCCAACCTCGCCCGAAATCAAGGGTCATGTCGTCATGAGAGAACTCCTGACCTCAATCGGGAATGTCGCGTGCATCCGAGAAAGAAAGAAACCAATATATGACAATGTCGCCTCACGCCTTGTACAAGGAGCATCACAAGTCTTGTTCGGTTTGAATTAATATATTATTAGTTTTTACATTAAAAAAATATCAAATATTAATTATGAAATTATTTAAAGTTAATTATAAATATTCAAATATATAATCAAAGTAGGTTGGGCCAAACGGTTTAAATGCTTATGATTTTCTTTAAAGTCTCGGGTTCGATTCTAAAACATCAAAGTGTTAATTTGAGTAAAATTCAAATGACCAATCTAAATCATAGATAATTTGGGTTCATCTATTTTTAGTTTGTGGTTTAATATATTTTTGTACGTCAATAGTGTTAATTTGGGTATATTATTTTGCTAAAATTGGTTGACCAATTTCATTTTAATAGTACTAGATATTCAACATTAAAAATGTCATCTCAGTGCTTTCAAAAAAAAAAATTGTCATCTCAGACTACATATTTATAAAGATACTCAGAAGAAAACTTCTTTTGATTCATTATAGACATTCAATCTACATATAAAATTATGAATGATATGAGCAAATATTGCAGTGCATGCCTGAAATTCCACGTACCTAGAGAGAAACATAAATTAATTGATTTGGATGAATTTTTTATTCCAAAATTTAAGTACATATATTACCCATTCATGAGAAGTCCGATTTGCAAATGCCAAATGGTAATTGGCAATTTCCATGAAGTCAGGAGTGGGAAAAGGAATTATGTTACAAGATCCATCTCATTAATTTGTGATATATGATAGTCAAATTATATTCAGTATATCCAGAGAAATTAATTCAGATTTTTTTTTTTGGTCAAGATTCATGAGCCATAAACTCATTAATTGGAAACAAATTTCGAATTTTTATGTATATATATAAAACAGTCTATACATCCTTTCTCTGTATCATCATCATCATCACTAGCTTGAATCCTTGCTTGCTAGTTGCTGCCATAAACATTGGACTTGTAAGTCACAATCACTCAGGTTTTATATACTAGGTTGTCTGCATTTATTTAGAGTTTGTTTAGTTATGGTGTATTTCCTCCGGTTTTCAAGAAAACAGTTTTCGGAAAACTAAAAAACTTGTTTAGTTGCATAGTTTTCCATTTGAAAAACTGAAAAACAATTTTCCAAAATAGTTTGAAAATAAAAAACAAAAACAAAAAACAGATGAAAACTGTTTTCTACCACTAAACAAGCCCTTATTTTTGCATTAATTTGTGATTTTACAGGTATCCAAGTAATTAAAAATGGTGGCATATTTTTGGCTTGGACTTGTCCTTTACACTATAGCAGCTTCTCATAACCCAAAAGGAGTAGCACAAGCTTCAATGAACATAGGTGTTTGCTATGGGTTGCTAGGGAATGATCTTCCTGAAGCAACTGAAGTGATCAAGCTCTACAAACAATATGGTATTGGCAAAATAAGGCTCTTTGATCCCAATCCTGCAGCACTACAAGCTCTGAGAGGCCAACAAATTGATGTCACTGTAGGTATCAGAAATGAAGATGTGCCCCTCCTAGGGGCAAGCCAAGAGGCTGTAAACTCGTGGTTCGAAACTAATATTGAACCTTACCTCAACGACATTGTGTTCGAGTATATTACTGTTGGCAACGAGATTGTCCCCGGGATCTATGGCACCTACATTCCACAGGTGATGCAGTTTCTCCAACAAATCCTAGAGGCTAGAAACCTACATGGTATCAAGGTGTCCACTGTTTTGGCTGCATCGGTTCTAGGATCGTCTTTTCCCCCTTCAGCGGGTGCATTCACTGCTGAGGCACGCGCCCAATTGATCCCCATTTTGAACATTCTGTCAAAACAAGGCTCGCCAATTCTGATCAATGTGTATCCTTACTTTGCATACGCGTCTCAGCCTGATGTAGTTCGCTTGGACTACGCGCAGTTTACTGCTCCAGGGGCTGTGGTTCAGGACGGGAGCTTGAGTTACTCGAACTTGTTTGATGCCATCGTGGATGCTTTCATTTCCGCTATGGAGAAAGTGGGCGTGAGTGATGTGGACGTGGTGGTATCAGAGTCTGGTTGGCCTTCTGCGGGGAATGGCGATCTCACAACCCCGGAGCTTGCAGCTACCTACAATAGGAACTTCATCAAACATATCTTGAGCATGAGCGGAACACCAAAAAGACCCGGTGCCTACTTAGAAGGGTTTGTTTTCGCTATGTTTAACGAGAATCTAAAACCTGCTGGTGTCGAGCAAAACTTCGGGCTCTTTTATCCCAACCAAAAACCTGTGTATACAGTACTTGGCTAAATTGTAAACAAGAGTTACACTATGAATAAAAGCAATTCTAGAATAGGGTTCTTATTAATATAAGTAGACCAAATATCTGATACATTGTTGATAATCTCAATGACAATTCGATTAAAGGCGAGAGAGTGCTTGATTTCCCTTACTTTCTTCGCCCAAAAATGGGTAGTCAGTGTACCCAACAACAGGGTCCTGAGTATAAAAAGTAGCCCTAACATACTTATTTAATGGGGCATTTTTCTTAAACCTCAGGACTAAGTCGGGGTTTGAGATGAAAAGACGGCCATAGGATACTAAATCAGCATCACCTTCAGCGACAGCTTCCATGCCCAGCTCACGAGTGTAACCACCGCTGCAGATGAAAGTTCCCTGATAAGCTTTTCTTAAGGTCCTCATTAGATGAGCTTCCTCTTCTTCACTTCCGTGCTTGCCTGACTCTGTTTGGCCATAAGCTACGTAGCGAGGTTGTGTCACATGAAGGTAAGCGAGTTTTGCACCGAATTCTAGCTGCAGCTTGTTAAGTCTCTCAACAACTGCCAGGCCAAGGCCGAGTGGATCAGAGTCTGTGGCATCCATGTGATCGATAGCTGGTGAAATCCTGACACCAACGCGATCTGCACCTATGGCTCCAGCCACTGCTTTAACTATTTCCACTATGAACTTGCACCTGTTCGCAAGTGAGCCACCATACTCGTCTGTCCGGTCATTGATCCCGTCCTTCAGGAATTGGTCAATCAGGTAGCCATGAGCCCCGTGGATCTCAATTCCATCAAACCCTGTAAAGCACACAAACAATTGTTTGGTTTGAATGATTATGTTGGGAAATAACAACGGGAATCATTAAAAAGTTCTTTGTAACAATTAAGTGCAGTATTTAGTCATGGAACATTATGGGTAAACTCTGTTTCCTCGACGAATAGTCCTGAAATCCTAACAAAATGATGACTAGATTTTGTAACAATGTGGAGTTTAGATCTTTTGGATCTTGGACAATACTAACATCAAACTGGAAGAAACGAACAACACAAATGCATATAATCTTTCTCAATACTAGCAAAGACGGAATTATTAAAAGGCAGAAACATAGTAATAGTCACTCAAGTGTATGTGTCGCCGTGTTATCATAAGTGAAAAAGGATATGGGAAAAAATAGCATCATGGCATGAATTATCATGGCATGCTCCTGCGGTCCTGCCTATTCCATTACATAAACAGAGCTCCCTTTTAGTACAACTTTTAAATATTGCAATCATGAGTTCGACCCCAAATTCAACATTTTATAATCAAAATCAACAAGACATACATACATCTTCACTGTTCGAAGTAATCATTTCCTTTTCTTTTCCTCTCAAACATTATTTCGTTAAAGAAACGATATTAGCATAAAATGAAAATCACACATAGTAATAGAGAATCATCACTAACCAGCTTTGATGGCGTTAATGGCTGCTTGGCGGTAATCCTGGACAACCCCTGATATCTCAGAAGTCTCCAGGGCTCGAGGCTTTGGGTAAATGCCATGGCTCCCACCGGGCAACAGAATTCGCCACCTCTTTGATATGGGAACACTTGTTGACGATATTGGAGCAGCCCCGGCAGGTTGATACACTAACAGAAATCATAATCGAATTGAACAACAAAAAAATAACAGAAAATCAGACTCTTAAATGCAAATCGTCATAAATATGAAACCAAAGAGAAAAAATTGAATTCCAACAAGTATAAACCTTGGTGAGACGCACGACCAACGTGCCACAATTGACAGAAAATGATGCTTCCCTTGGCATGAACAGCGTCCACCACCTTCTTCCATGCATTGACCTGTTCTTCTGTGTAAATTCCAGGGACATGGGGAAACCTGATATAAAAATCAGTATATTCATTTAGTACTGTAAATGAAAATTGTGAAACAAGCAAAACATTACAAATTAAATGTTGTATTGTACTTCATTTTTATTTTCTTCATGCAAATTAAAAAGAGGGTAGGTCCCACTTTCCACTTGCACTGGTTTATCGTGTTGAATAAATTATTAGGAATAAGTCCTTTCTTGGACCCCACCACTACGTAAAGGTGTGGGCCCCCAAGCCCACGGTGAGCTGAGTCAGTACAGCCCTATGATCCTGACTCGCAGCCGTTGAAAATTAAAATAATCGAAGGGACAGGGAGAAGAGAAAATTACGAACTAACCCTGGGCCGGAAGGAGAGATGGAGGTGCCTTCGGTGATGAGAAAGCCGCCAGGAGTAGACCGCTGGGAGTAGTACTCCGCCAGCGCCGGCCCTGGAACTCCGTTCAACGCCCTGCACCTAGTCATCGGCGCAAGAACCACCCTGCCCAGACCAACAACCAATCATAAATAATTGACGGAAATGCCCTTACGGAGCTTAATTCGAAGCGATCGTGAACGGTAATCGAAATCCAAGAGAATAAAGAGAGTGACCTGTGAGAGAGATTGAAGTTGGCCATCTTGTAAGGAGAGAAGAGATCAGGAGTGGTGGTTTGTCCCAACTTTTCCGCCATTTTTTCTTAAGATCTTCTTGTAGCTGCGCTGATATATGGATCAATCTATGCAGATCTGTAAAAGCTTGAAGATGGAGTCGAAGACAAATAGCAAGTGTTTTTATAAAGTGGGTTCTGTTCTTCGTCCAATGCGATTGGAATAGGACTATAGAATATAGACGTCTAGTAATAGTGGTCGGTAGATCTTGTTATATTCATGGATTTTTTTTCTTTCTATTTCGCACATGCGATTCTCATTTTAAATAATTAAATTAATGCCTCAACTCACACACAGGCGTGTTTGTGGGGACTCTCCTTTCAGACCATATGCTCTGTCGGAGCTCAAGACCGTGCGTGTTGACTGTTGTTTTAATAGTCGGGTTTTTGACTCTTGACCAAAAAATAAGCTAGAAGCCACTATAGCCTATAGTGTTATTCTGATTTATCATGGATTAATTTACGGTTTAAATGTTATTGTCAGCTGATCTTCTTTGGCAATCTTAACAAAATATCATTCAGTTTGGTCTTTTTTTTTTTGAACCGATTCAGTTTGGTCATTTAATTACAACTATTTCCGAGTATTCAATTTGTTTTCTTCCATTTGGTCAGTGCCAAATATGTGTTTCAAGGATCATCCGATCAAATAATTGTACCGTTATGTGGCCCCTTGACTCTATATATCACTATGGAACAATTAAAATTGAATTATTGCTAAATAAAATACAAACAACGTCAATTTTTATGGTGAGATTTGGGTGCTATAAATTCACACCTCGCAGAATAAATCCTCTTTCCACATAAAAAATTAATGGATTAAAAGGAGGTAAGAGATGGCAAAAAAAAAAAAAGAAGAAGAAGAAGAACTTTTAGTGGAGTACATATATGTACCAATATTTAGTAAAACTAGTTGTAGTGTGAAAATGCATTTTGATCAAGTTATAGATTGTTTAATGAAATACAAGGAAAATGTTTTTTGAAAGTTGATAATTATCAAAAGGTAAAAGACCTAATTTGGTCCCCGAACTTTCTTGTTTTGACTCAATTTGGTACTTGAACTTTGTTTAAGCAAAATTAGTCCTTGAACTTTCACATTTTGACCCAATTTGGTCCTTGAACTTTTGATTTAAGCTTTAAATGCAAGGACCATTTTGAGTCAATATTTGAAAGTTCATGGACCATTTTGGGTCAAAGCAAAGTTTAGGGACCAAATTGGGTCAAAATGTGAAAATTTAGGGACTAATTTTGGTTAAACAAAGTTTAGGGACCAAATTGGGTCAAAACACCTAAGTTCGGGGACCAAATTGGGTCTTTTACCTTATCAAAATAGGCATGATAGTTATAACTATATATACCAATACGAGAGCAATGAGTCTAACCCAAGAAGTAATGACTTGGAATAAGTTGTCAATAAAACGACAACTCGTTATAATGATAATGATCAAGTAGGTCGCTTCGCTCCCACAAATTTATTGGGAGTGAGCATATACAAATTTTATTTGCTATATAAACCAAATTTTGAACATCATTATAACATAAAATACGAAGTTCTAATGCCAAATACTAATACAAATTAACATAAACATCTAAGTCAATTTACTTAGTTTACAACCGATCTATACATATCATAGTTGACATAAACTACGTGGTCGACCTCTATCGTTTAAAAGAGACCGACCTACTATTATCACTAAACCAGAACACACAAACAATTTATATAAAATGAATATAAGAACAACGGTTGAAAATATTAATTAGTGTCTTTCATCCTTTTGCCTCTAACGGACCATTCACTTCATTCACAAAAGTCACTGAGCCAACTAAAAAAGAGTTCTATGCCAAAAACTCATTTTTCTTCAAAATTTGACAAACAATTTGCTAGTTTAGAAATTGTTGCCTACATCCTTACATGACAAAGCCAAAAATGATAAAAGAAGAGTTTAATTACTTGTTGAACAAGCCCTTAATGAAATGTTTTGATCGACTCATACGCATCCACATCTCAATTCTTTCATCCATTAATATTAAATTATTTGTTTATTCTCTTTAAAAAATATTTATTATTCTAACATGTCTTTTCATAACCAATACATAAACCAGATTTACTAATGACCAATTAATGCTAAAACATGTTAGCTCAATGATATTAATTAGGCATGGCATACATGGCTGACCTAACTTGACCCACGTTATACATATGATCTCGTCTCTCTCGCCCATTCCATTGCAACCTTCCTATCTTCTTTTGCCAAATAATCAAATGGACCACACACAAAAAAAATGCTGACATGCTATGGATAAAATGACCAATATGACCTCCCTTTTTATAAAACAAGAAAGTCAACTTTCTGCGAACCTTGAGATTTGAGACAACAAATTAATTAATTAGAGTATGGTAATCATATTGATATCCTTAAGTGGAACATGAATGACTTGATCCTCGAAAAGAACAAGATCTCCCATTGTCCAAACACTTAAAAAGAGTGAGTGGCTGCCTACCTTAACCTCTGGCCACCCACTAACAACTTAGGGTAGGGTACCCCCACAAACCTACCATAATTGCAAATACTATCAATGAAAAATCTGACTCCTACCACTACCTAACTATATACACAAACCTATACACTCATTTTTTCCGAAAAAGATGCATGAATGCAGCCGTCGTACATGTTAAATGCATGTACGCATGAAATCGAATCATAACCGTCTATCACAACTAACACGAGATGGAACCCACTACCTCACCCGACTGAAAATCAAAGCTACCCATAAAAATATAAATATGATTTGATTCCATCTATCATAGCTTGACACGTGTCTTTTATATATTTAACGTGTAAAACGGTTGTATGTGTAAAGTTGCTCCTTTTTATTTATTTTGTGTGTCAACCTCAACCTCAACCTCAATCTCTAATCTAATCTAATCATATTTTATTATCCTATTTTTGACCACCCGGATTCAAAGAATCATGTCCACACACGTGGCATAGAACCCATCAATACCCCCACTAGACCCCCTTGGCTCCAATTCTCAAGTCTCACTCGCTAGTTTTCTTTATCTCGATCTGTCGACATGTCGTATATTCAATCCCCTGCCTAATTGTACAATTAAGAAGAAAAAAAACCATTTTAATAAAGAATCAATTGAAAAATTTGCCAGTTAATAACGGTAAATGTAAATAAAATAGTACCCAAAAAAGAAAAGAAAAAAAAGAGAGGATTGCGTTGGATGCTATGTTCACCAAACGCAATCTTGTTAGTCCAAAGACTTGAACAACCACAACACAGCACAGCACAGCACAAGTAGACAAAAACTGA
This sequence comes from Pelargonium nanum, assembly GCA_036897485.1. NCBI lineage: Eukaryota > Viridiplantae > Streptophyta > Magnoliopsida > Geraniales > Geraniaceae > Pelargonium > Pelargonium nanum. Next base: position 24,026 of record JAYMTF010000562.1, on the reverse strand, counting down.
CCGTGTTATCGTCCTCCTCGGAGCGTAGCAGTTTCGTTTTCGACGAGGTCGAGGTCGAGGATGGCTTTGTAAAAACCCAAAACGGATCCTTTTTATTTCTTCTTTTCTCCTTCCCAATTCCCTAAACCAGAACATTAATTATTAATTTAATTAAACTTACTTAATTTATCTAATTTAATGCGGGTCTTCATATCTTCCTCTTTCTCTCTCTGGTCTCCTTGAGGGTTTTTCACTTTTCTCGCACCATAATCGGAGGACCTTTCTTTGTTATGGCCGCCTGAGACTCATCTTCTCCGCAACTCCGATCTCTCTGTAATTTATCAGTTTTGAAGAGGTGGGTTTGCTTTTACTTCATCAATTTTGTCTTTTTACAACTTATCTTATACCTGTACCGATTTTTTATTTATTTATTGTACGATGATCTTGCTTGTGAATTGAAGAGTTGTGAAATGAATTCTTGTATGGTGGAAGATTAAAGTTGTCTTTTTTTCTTTTTGGGTTGGTGGTGGGGCGGTTTGTTCTTTTTTGTAACTGATTAACTTTGGTCACACAGAAGTAACTGATGTTTCTTGAGTTTTTTTTTGTTGCTGTTTTTATCTGAGCTATAGGATTGCTTCAACTGAGATATGATGTTGGAATCTGACTAAGTTTGGGACTTGTTAAGATTGTTTGATAAATCCCAAAAGAGGTCAGTGAATATGATGTTAACATGTTATTGGTACGAGGGTTTATGCAATTTGTCTATATATACCATGTTTTGATTTTAGGAGGAAACAACAGTTCTTTGTGTAGTTATGTAGAGGTTTGTGCTGCACGCCTGCACCCACTACCAATTATGATTGGTTGGTGAGATGAGTCTTTTTCTCAACTCACTCCTAGTACATGTTTTAGTTTAATCTGAGCAGCCTCAGTGCTATAGCTTCGTTGCTCTGAAGATACTAATGTCTTGGTGAATCCAGTTTGGGTGAGGGTTGTATGCAAGTTTGAATTTTGTGATACTTTAATGTCATCTCCTGAATTAATGAGGAACCAAAAATTCTTAAAGTTACATGTTTTTTAAGTTTATGCTGTATCCACCGCCAATTAAGATTGGTTGGTGAGATTGGTTTGTCTATACTCACTCTTCGTACCTGTTTCTAGTTTGGATCTTAGTAGTCTCAGCGCTTTGGCTTTCATGTGGTGTTGTAGATGCTAATGTCTCAATGAGGATAGTAATTTACTGATACTGTGTTTGTGTAATGGTTTAGAGTTTTATTTTATGTGTACTTAATTGTTTTATTAACAGGAGAAGTATGGCGAACAATGAAGAATCCGGCAGCCCTGGATGGAGCACCTCATTTTTCATGCAGACAACAGAAGATGTTGCTAAAGCTGTAGCTGCTGCTGCCACTGCTGTTCGTTCTCCCAGGCCTTCTGTGGTGTTCTCATCAAAAGAGGATAATGCTAATGGCCAACTTCAGAAACTACAGCGCCAAGTTACTAAAATGCTAAAAGGCTTCTCCAGTCCTACTGAAGTGAAGAGTGTAACTTACAATCCAGAAATTTTAACCAGCCAAAAGCGTCAGTGGGCGAAATTTCAATTGCAGTACTTGGTATGCTCGTTTGCTACTTTGTTCAAGTAAACCCTTTTATTTGTCTCTGAAAAGTAGCGGAAAGTAGCTGTTTAAGCATATTCAGCTTAGCAAGTGTCGGCAGATGCATTTTTCATTCTTGATATAATTCATTATCTATTCCAGTTGTTTTAGTTAGATGTTTTATAATTTTATCATGACCTACTTATTCTTTTCAAACTTAGTCATTTTACTGCCTCTTGCTTCTTCTTTTTTTTATTTAAAATGATTATTGAAAATCAAATTGTAACACTTTGCAGTCTGTTATGCCTTAAGAAATTAACTTGTGACAATGAAATTTTTATTCATTGTGTTTTCATGAAATCTATGTTACTTGGGATGTTGTGCAGGATCATAGGTCTTTAATAGAGCCAACCAGGCTTTTTGAGAGCATGGTAGTTGTTGGACTTCATCCTAACAGTGATACTCAGGCACTTTATAGTCAATATATAGCCAGAAAGCCTGAAGGTTCTGGGAAACTACGAAGTGCACTTGGTGGTCAGCATCAGTCTCGTGTAGGGCCCAATATTGAACCTCAGGTGGAGATTGTTGTTAATAAAATGTTAAATATGTTTATTGTTACACATTTTAGAGTGCTGATTAATTATATATGATACTTCCTTTTACTTTCAGGTCTTATTTGTTTATCCTCCAGAGAAACAAGTGCCGCTTAAATATAAGGATCTTCTTTCATTTTGCTTCCCTGGAGGAGTGGAGGTTGGCACTGAACTCATCTTTGTTACCCAGTTATTACATTCTGCCCAGTTGTTTCGTTATGTCCTGGGGTCTGGGGATTGTCTATTCATATGATCCCACTGATATGTATATTTAAAAATTTACTCATCTAATCCTACAACCAACCAACCAAATAAATAATAATGATAAAGCACTCACCCATCTCTGAAATATAATCATCTCTTGGGAATTCAATCCTCAACTCACGAATGGACTCGGGTTCCAAGAGAGCTTACATGGGCTTATGTCCCTCTCCGCCCGCGAATGACTCTCATAGGCCGAGAGGGCCACATAGGTGTGTCCCTTCAATTGGTGAATGATTTTTTTTCGGATCTTTGTTGCTTTGTCCATTTGGCTTGGTTTCCTCTAGGTGTCCAAGTGGGGTGTTCTTGGATCCTTTGAATATTCACACTTGGTGAGATTAGAGGATAACGTGCCTCCCGAATAACAGTGTTCATCTATGAGTGGTCAAATAATGGCTGTATATTTTATACCTACAATTAGATCTCTAGGGAAACTATTATTTCTGCTACAAAAGGAGTTCAGTATTTGACACCTGCTGGTTTCGGAAAATTGTCCACCATGTGTTTGTTTATATGTTTATGTATGAAGTTATATTTTCTAATGGGCATTGCTAAAATTGTTGATTTCTTTTCAGGTCCGTGCTGTTGAGAGAACTCCTTCAATGAGTGAGTTAAATGAAATACTTCTTGGACAGGTATTTTTCTTCTGGCGTTTGCTGTGTAAAATTTTGAAAGATGGGCTCTAAAAACTACATAATTAGGTCATGTCTGTTTGCATTTTAATTTGATTTTAGAGATCATGGCTATCAGAATCACCCAAACCGTACTGTTCGAACAGTGATGTGATATGATTCAGGCACTTAATGACTCACGATTCAAAAAATAACTCTTAAGATTCACTATATGAACCTTGATTTAACAATCATGTTAGAGATGTTGAAGCATTTGATCTTGTTTTATATAATTTTCAATTTCGAAATACTTATTCGGATTTTTAGAATCCAAAACTTCATATTCTTCCTGCAACTAATAGTAGTTATATTGATGCCTCTGTGCAGGAACACCTTAAACAAAGTGACCAGTCCTTTGTGTTTCGGTTACAGGTAATTTTTGTATTACCATATTAATTTTGTTTCTGCTTTCATACCTCCTTTCCCTTGTTATTTCAATGCATAGAGGAGAAGCAGTACACAATGGATGTTCTGAGTGGACCTTATATGTTAAGATGTATATTGATATCTGATATATTACATCATTAGTTTGTTATGTCTAATTTTAGTTCGATTATGGAATTAAAACTCAACAATTTCGACAATTGTCCTTAAAGGTGCTAAGTATATACTTACTCGTGCTGCAAAACTTCTTAATAAGTTGTCTTCAAGAAACTAACATGGGAGAAACAGGGTCACTACTTGATGTACTTATGCTTTTAAGGCGTTGTTTCATTCTATTAGTTGTTTTTCATTCCTTTTATATAAAAAATTGTTGCTCGCACATGTATTTGTTATTTTTAAGCAGTTAATTTCATATCACTTACAAATTGCCATTTATTATTGAATTATGATCAACCTCTCAAGGTATAATGTCTTTATCTCTTGTTAGCTTTTGTTTCTTGGATGTCCATTCTTATGCATTGTCTGTTTACTAGGTTGGAGATGACTCAACTTTGTATGGGTGCTGTGTTTTAGTCGAAGAAATAGTGCAAAAACCCTCAGGATTGATTTCCATGATTTCAGATAGACCACCTTCTTGCCCTCCCTTGAGCCGGCATATATTAACCACACGCCGATGTTATTGCATCCTTTCAAGGCTTCCATTCTTTGAATTGCATTTTGGTGTCCTGAATAGGTGTGTTTCAATACACTGCGTGGCTTATTTTTTAATATTTTGATTTAAAGATTGTTCTATTGCCTTAGTATATAGTAACATGCAGATGATATGTGGAAATGTAATTAGGGGTGAGCATCCGAGTACCCATACCCAAATTACTAACTAGTAACTACTAACTACTCTAAATTTAATTCGGGGGTCGGCTAGTTGAAAATCCTTACCAAACCAAACCATTATTATTTCGGGTATTATCTGTAAGCTAATCAAACTAAATTAGGATACCAGGTAATTACCCAATTACCAAACTGTCTTCTACTTTTTTTTACTGTTTACATTTTTTAAAATTAGACTAAAACGAAATAAGAACCAGTAACTAAAAAATATATAGAGTATGACAATGTCATTTTTTTTTTGAAATGAGTATGACAATGTCTTAAATCATCCTCAAAAATCAAATCAAATTGGTACCATTGTCCAATGTCCATAACACTAAAATAAGTTAAATAACATCAATTCACAACCTAAATAAGTGATACAATGAAGTTCTAAAAAAATGGTAGGACTTATTTTACTTCATTCCTCGTATACAGTAAGATAATAAGCAATCATTGCACAAGATCTAGAAGTTGTCGAGTCTATTATTTAATCAAAATCTCACAGCATTAGTTAATTTTGGACATGCATTCTACTCTAATTTGTTTTTGTTCTCTCTTTTATGCATTTCTAAAATTAGACATGTATGCATTTTTTATATTTTATTACTAATATAATATGTTGCTTTTTCTTGATCGGTATCCATTGTATACCAGATATACCCGCACCTGTACTCCTACCTGAACTCATGTAAAATCATTAACCAAACTACTGCCCATTATCCATTACCCACTATCCAAATTTAAAATTTCAGATATATTGGGTTTGGATATTTGGGCATCGGATAATTTGCTCATCCTTAAATATAATAGTTTTAGATTCTTGTTGGATTACTCATGTTCTGTTATATTAAAATCATTTGTGTATGATACATTATGGTATCTTTATATTGTGATGCCAGCAGTACTCTCCTTGTTCCCATGTATTATTGACCGGTGTAAAACAATCACATGTTTTTAGTACTGGGTCTTTCCTTTGTCTTACTAGGGTTCTTCAATTTCCTCATATTGAATTGCAGTTTTGGTGGAGGATCCAATATTAGATATTACTAAACGTTTTTTAAATATTTCCTATTCAATTCCTACTATATGACATCTTTTTGTGTGCTCATCTTACATAAGCATTTTTCTGCAGTATCTTTACTGAAGAAAGGTTGGAACGGTTGACAAAAGACATTGATCTCTTAGACTCGGAAATACTGGAGTATTGCAAGGATGAAAATAGAGAAGAAAACTTAGATGATTTATCTACAAAACATATAGCTGTGGAGGACACGACTGATGGAACTGCGGAAATGTCCCAATTAAGTTTAAGAGAACCGAGACCTGAAAGAATTACGGCTGATGGATGTCACTTGGAGCATCAAATGCTTGAGGGGGACTTATTGAAGAAAGATGCCAATGATAATTTGGCTGATCCACTCAATCCTGAATCTGAGATGCTTACAGCTGGAAGAGAACCTGATGCTGGAAACAGTGAAGGTTGTGACATATGTGTTGATGATATTGTGACAAACAAGCAAACTGCTGAAAGGCGTTTACCAAATGCTGTTCTTCCACTTCTGCGCTATTATCAGTATGAAAGCTCTGACTCTTCCTCCAGGTATTTGATTACAGTTTTATGATGTTTACATTTAACCCGTTTACCATGGAGGCTTACTTGGAGGAACTAGTTAGATAGCTGCTTAAGCATCTTTTAAGCTTGCATGCAACTTTCTGTGGAGTCTTTCCCAACGATGCATGAAAATCATGATCAGGAAACACTTTGCATCTAGAGTAGGAGGTCAAGAAAAAAGTCACATTTGCTAGAACATACTTGCGTTAGATGGTTTTGACTTTTATTGCTGGTTCCACCTAGCAGTATAGGTGCCTTAATTTGCTACTTGTGTATTTTATTTTCTTTTGTATTACAATTGACTTTTATGTATTTGTCTTTATTCATCTATTGGTACTAATAGAATAGTTCATTTATGAATACTTTTATGCAGTTTTCAGGGTTCTCCTAGTGAAGACAGAAATTTTAGGAGTGATGTTGATGACACAGAGACTGAAGAGCCATCTTTTTCTGGCCAAGAAGAATCAAGTGATTGTACTGATATTCTTGAATGGGCTAAGGTTTCAAGTGTTTCTCGTTTATTTTCTCGTACCTACATAAGTTCTTAAGTTGTCTTCCTTACAATCTTTGGCTGAACATTCTCTATTGCCAGTCAATAATTCTTTTCCCTCTTTGTCAGGAAAATAAACATGGATCATTACAGATAATATGTGAATATTACCAGCTACGAATTCCTGCTAGAGGTTCAACAATCAGGTTTCACCCTTTGGAGCACCTTCATCCCTTGGAATATCATAGACCAGTTGAAACAGTTTTACATACTGCTGGGTCAACTATTGATTTGAGAACATGCAGTACAAGTTTGGAATTAGCCGAGGTAGACTGGCTTATTATTTTTGTAGCATCAGATAACAGATTTTGTTTCCATTTTCATGTATGTTTTGTAATGCTTGGTTATATACATCTCATTGTTGTTGACTTTTACCAGGCACATAATGCACTCTTGACCGAGGAGGAAGCAACTTCATTATCAATATGGGCTGTTGCATGCTTATGTGGCTCCTTGCGACTTGAGAATGTAAGATTATGCTTAAGCTCGTTAGTGGCATTTTGGGGAGTTTATAAGAGAATAGTGTTGTGCATTAAGTATTTCCATATTATTATTGTCAACTCTCACCAAGGTACTACAGTGTCCTAAGTTCCCATTAGAAGATTACATATTATGTAGTTGGGACTATACCTCAAATAAAGTCAAATTGACAAATTCTCCACTTTATTAAGTTGCAATATGCTATTGTTGGACTGGGTGTTTTTGGATTTTTCATCTATTATGTTGTGATGGATTCAGCTGAAATGTCATTAATCATTGTCTATAGATGTAATACCATTTTGTATTGATTAGTTGGAATGTTTAATTTTCTCTTAGACCTTGTGAGTCATGTAGATAGTGATACAACTATATAGTTTTTTGATGTTGTCTAAGAAATTCATGAAAGCTAATATTATACTATTGGTTCTCATTGCCTTTTGCAGGTATTAACAATATTTGCTGGAGCACTGCTCGAAAAGCAGATTGTCGTTATTTGTTCTAATTTGGTATGTATTGATTCCTAGTTTCAGATTAAGGGTTTGCCTGCCATTCATACTTTCCCCTCATACATATTTACTTTTTCCATATAAGTTATCAGAAGAACATGTTGGATCCATGCCAAAAATGTCAGATCCTCCCCTCCTAAGTATACCATAAGTACCATTTCACAGATGGAGTGCTTTCTCTTGGGTAGTTAGCATGGACATGCTTGAGCGCATACTCATTATATAATTGTCTTGTTTGAATTTAGTCTTAACTAATTTTAGATGAGAGAAGTTAAAAGAACTTCACTCGCCAAGCTGTTGATAGAGAAAACTTTGGAATTTCTGAAATTGTTTCATATGCAGGGAGTCTTAGCAGCTTCAGTTTTGGCAGTAATCCCTCTTATCCGGCCCTACCAATGGCAGAGCTTGTTAATGCCGGTATGATATTCTTCTTGTTATGCTTGTCTGCAAAATGTTCCCTTTTACCATAGCTGTAATATATATGAGCTTTCCAATGTTCTTTCAGCTATTAACGATATCTATAATCTTCCAGGTTTTACCAAACGACATGTTGGACTTTTTGGATGCACCTGTTCCTTATGTTGTGAGTTTTGAACTTTTAATCATCCTTCATGGACTGGCAATGAGCTTACATGATAAAATAGTTGATCTGGTGTTGGTGTGTGTATGTTAACTATTGGGAGTATGTAGAAGGAGAGGAATATCAGGGCGAGGAGGTGGAGACTTTGACTTTTGCTTCAAGTTGTGAAGGGATAAAGTGGGTACTGGGTAGAGTCAGATCTTAGAATCCTTGTGCACATGGGAATTACCCCATTTCTCAGTATTCTATAAAATATGAGCTTTATCGAAATGATATTGTGACTATATAGAACCTGGTAATTGTTTGCTTCTCTGAAAACAATTATTTGATACTCAATTGCATTGCATGAGGATAATGGGAGTGCTAATGCAAATAAATGTCGGAAGAAAGAATGACAATGAGATATATTAATTGTGACATATGTCAATAAATATTGATGTAAAAATTTTATTTTTCGTTTACATGAGGTTGACAGGAAATTGTTTGTGTATAATTATCCGTACACAAAAGTATTTACACATAAATGCACAAAATTTCAGAGTAAAAGTTCAAACACCTACATCAGCATCGTATTTGTTTATTTCTCTCTTTCCCCTTCCCCTTCACAGCTGATTGTTAACTTCTTGCAAATCTTATATGTAGGTTGGTGTGAAGAACAAAACAGCTGAAGTACAGTCAAAATTAGCAAACATCGTTATGGTTGATGCTAACAAGAATCAGGTTTGTGTCTCCTATCACCCCCAGCACTTGGTTGGACACTTTTCATTGTGATGAATTTTTTAGTGAAGCACTACTTTTTTCTTCTTGTAAACCAAGATTGGAATGCATGGGAGAAGGTGACAGATATGGCAGTGAATTTTTCTATTTTGTTAACATCTGCACCTTGTAAAAAAGAAAATGAAAAATTCACTAAAGTTGCATATATTTGTAGCATTTTGCATCCATCTTATATTTTTCTTTCCTGTTCTTTCTTTCATTCTCTGAGTACTTTGTAATAGACTTGACTACTTGGTTCTATGCACTTGAGCACATTTTTGAAGTATTTAGTTGGCTAGCTGCGCCTTGACGCCAAGTTATTGTATCATTTTCTTATTTTGGGTTGTGATAGGTGAAATCTTCAGCTATACCACAGTTGCCACAACACAGGGATTTGTTTTCTTCCTTAAGTCCCTATCATTCAAAGCTTGTAGGAGAAAGTTATTTAGCAAAGAAAAGGCCTGTGCATGAATGCACAGATGCTCAGGTATGCTCTGCTTTGTGATATTGACACACTATTAATTCCCCAACCTTCCATTTTCTTACGTTTTGTGGAACTATACTAATTACATGTCTTAAGACTATCAGTGGTTGATTTATGAATGCACAAGAGCTAGCTCTCTTCAATGGATATTGTTTCTTGCATGCCATTCATTAGTGTTGTTAATTAATTCTTGGTATACAGGGTAATGTTTATTGTTTTTCTTGTGATCACTCTGTTGGGAACTTTGTATGTTGGGAAATAACATGCACTGTTCAGATTATGTATATATTAAATCTGTATCATGCACGATCTAGATCTCCCAATCTGTAATTTCCTTTTAAGTTTTTTAGAACCTTTGTCGTTATGATGTGAAAGTTATATTCCTGGTTGATTATTAACTTAATGTGTAATTGTTGATAGGTTGAAGCTGCCAAGGGGTTCCTTGCAGTTTTAAGATCTTACTTGGATAATCTTTGCTCCAACTTGCGTTCGCATACAATTACGAATGTACAATCAAATGATGATAAGGTATGCATGTGCAATCTTAGCTACTTTGTTTAGTAAAGTGAATTTATCTGTCTACTTTTCTATTGATATTGATATCTGCTATATCTGCAAGCACCTTGATGTGTAACAATTTATTTGTATTAATGGCAGAAAATGAAATTTGTTTTTTCAACTCTAATTCTCAATTTCTTCCGCTTCTAGGTATCACTGCTCCTGAAGGAAAGTTTCATCGACTCATTCCCTAGTCGTGATCGGCCTTTTATGAAGGTATGTTTCAGACCATCAATTAAGCCCAATAGGCTATTTAGTGTTACTGGTTTTTTCATGATTTCATATCATTGTTTGAGATGGCTTATAACTATCATGTTCTAATTCTTTTGTTGACTTCTTAATTCTTGACAATTCATTGAAGCTGAAAGCATACTTATATTTTATTTACTTAATTTTGCCAAGCAGCATTTTGTGGATACACAACTCTTCTCTGTACACACAGATCTTGTCCTCTCATTTTACCAGAAAGACTAGTGCTGCCATGCAAGTTTGGCCTCAAATTGTATTTTCGTGTTGTAAACTTGAATTCAAGTTCGGTAATGTATATTATTTCAAAATTTGAGTTATTTAAGCTATTTAAGTTTTCAAGGATTAAGCTCCCCCTCTCTCTCTCTCACTTAAAGATATAGGTTAGATTAAGTGCGCACTTGATGGAATCATGATAAGATATTCTGTTATTCGGGAATGTACAGAACAGAAAATTAATATTGGAATAAGGCGGTTTCTGCTGTACATGATAAGAATTTTGAACTCTACTAGCTCTTATTTTATTTCCTTACGTATCAAGATGTAGATGTACTATCTTTTTTCTCATGAAGCCAACTATCTTACTACTCCGTATCAAAGAATTGTTGATGGATTATTGTATGATTGGTTCTTAATGAGGCAGCGACCGGGATGATGTTTGGTAAGTAAAGTTTATGTTTGCCCAACATATATGGTATAGAAATAGAAACACTTTGATGCAAGTTGTGGCTGGGGACATGTTTGTGACCAATATGACTGGCTTGTACAATAAATTAGCTCATCAATTTTGTCAGGGTGCTTGTGTATGCATTGAAATAGAGTACTAGTGGTCCAACACTCTTCCAAGTTGTTGGTTTCTGTCCTTTGCTTCCTTGACAGAATGGCTGCTTCAGGTGTTTCTCTTTACTAGGGACCTCATATTCACATGGTTTTGGCTTGAATAAGAAGACAGCCTCAATGGCATCATAACATGGTTTTTAGTATACAAATCACAAATGCTAGTTTTGAAGCTTCAGGTTTGTGAATCTCAAATCCTCAATGGTTGAAAAGGAAAATGGTGATAGCTTTTGGAAGTGAAATGATGTGTTGGTGTTTGTGTGGAATAGAAGTGGCCTCTCTTGTACTAGAAAAGTTGCTTGGCATGTGTTTGCATCAGCGAGGGGATAAGAACAAAGAGAGAGAGAGAGAGTTGTTTGTTTGTGTCTGTCTCTCTTATATGCTATATCTGTCCTGTGGCACCTCAGCTTGCTGCTTCCTCTACCTGCTCTGCACTGTTATTAAATGCAACCAAACAAATTTAATGCTACAACCCATCTTCTACTGCTCTTCCTCCACCTTAAGCGATATCATTTGAGTCTGACCAACAATCGTCGGAGCATTTGGCTTAAAGTGTTTGCTCCTCCAGAGATTTCAGGTTGGAGCGTTGGTACGCTTGCTTATCAATGTATATATCATTTGAGTTTGTCTTGGTTTTGAATCACTCATGGTACTAATGGTCTCAAACATATCCCCATGCAGTTGTGAAAAGATGATGAAGATATAGCAGATAGTTTAGTAGGTATATTTGTCTGTCTGTCATTGGGTTTTGATAATCTCAGGTCAATAGGACAAAGGTGGATCAGATTATTACACTGTTGGTAGGGTTGTGGAGGCCTGGCTGTATCTGAATGCATGAGAAAAAGAAAATGGTCACTTACCAAAAAGAAAACACACAAAAGTTACAATAATAAGGTACAAACTCTTGTAACCATGCTTGTTTAAAACTTGACAAAAAAGCAAAACAAGGATACACCATAATTGATCAAGAAAATTTTAACAAGGCCATGAGTAAACTTGGAAAAAACCTCTCTCTCTCTCTTCTTTTTCTGTATTTCCAAAATTGAAAAAAGGTTAAATAGTCAGTGGAAGGAGCTGGGGTCTGAGTTAAAGGAACAGAAAAAGTAAAAGAGTTCACAGCAGTAAAAGCCATTACCGTACAACAAATGAGCTTCTAGCAATTGCCTTTGGTTTCAGTTTCAGACACACACAAGAAAAAATCTTATAATGATGCTGCTAAACAACAATGATACTGAAAATATACTATTTTTCTTTTTAAAAAATACTGAGTTTCTGGCCTTTAGTTTATGGGTTTCCGTAGAGGTGTCAGAGACAATAGCTGCCACTGGGACAGTAGCAGCAGAAGCAACAGAGGTGGTGCAGTCATAATATAGAGCAGTAACAGTAGCAGCAGAGTCAGAAGCAGAAGCTAGCTCCTCACTCCCCAAGGACTTTATTATCTGAAACCATTAGTTTTATCCATAATATGAACACCAAAAGATTCTGCAACCCTCTCATATAAATATACCTCTACACAACAAGAACAATCACTCATTAGTTCACATCTTGTTCTTGTTCTTGTTTTTGATTGGAGTGTGATCATGAGTGCAAAAAACAGGTTTCCTTTCACTGCTACACAGTGGCAAGAGCTTGAGCATCAAGCTCTCATCTTCAAGTACATGATCTCAGGCATGCCCATCCCTCCTGATCTCCTCTTCACCATCAAAAGAAGCTTTGACTCACTCTCACTCTCTTCAAAGCTCTTTGCTCGCCAATCTCAGCACTGTAAGTCTCTACTCTATATGCTGTTTTGGTCTCAAGCTCTAGCTCTCATTTGAGTTGTGAACTAATGAGTGATTGTTTTGGTGCAGTTGGATGGAACTGTTTTCAGGTGGGTTTGGGGAAGAAAGTAGACCCAGAACCAGGGAGGTGTAGGAGAACAGATGGCAAGAAATGGAGGTGTTCTAAAGAGGCTTACCCTGATTCCAAGTACTGTGAAAGGCACATGCACAGGGGAAAGAACCGTTCAAGAAAGCCTGTGGAAAATTTGTCATTACCACAACAACCTCCTGTTTCATCAATCACCACCACCAAAAGCCATGCTTTTTCTTCACCTTCCTCTGATCACCACCACTGCTACACCACCACCCATCTCCAGCAACAGCCCTTTCTCTATTCCCACAGGCCACCTCAAGACACCACCACCACCAATTTGCTCATGTACTCTGGTTCCAATTCCTCAGATTACAGGTTCTTTTTTCTCTATTCAAAGCCTTTGTTAATTTAATGACTATTACTATAATAGACTAATGCTCTGTTCTGTTCTGTTCTGTTCTGTTGGAAAGGAGTGGCTATGGCAGTTATGGACTGAAAGAGGAGGTGGATGAGCATGCTTTCTTCTCATCAGAGCCATCAGCTGGATCTCTCAAAAGCTTCTCTGCTTCATCTATGGAAGATTCTTGGCAACTCTCACCTCTCACAATGAACTCTTCTTCTTGTTCTTCTTCAAAACAGAGGAGATGCTCTGATTTACAGAGTGACTACTCCTATCTGCAACTCCACGATCACTCCAAAGAAGCTAAGCAAGACCAGCACTGCTATGGTCTGGGCAGAGATCAAGAACAGCCCCAGAAGACAGTTCATCGATTCTTCGATGAGTGGCCACCCAAAAACAGAGACTCATGGCTTGATTTGGAGGATAAATCATCAACCAGACTCTCAATTTCCATCCCCACATCTTCACTTGACTTCCCAAATTTCAATTCCAGAACCCACTGTGGTAATACATACTACTATATATGTATAGTTTTAAATCTTTATTTATTTTTCAGTTTTGTCTTGTTTCTTGATTGACTCATGTCTTTTCGTGAACTTGTGTGTGTCTAATGTGTTGCTGATGGTTGAGTAGAGTTCTGATCGCTCTCTCAGTAAGTGGGGTTCTGAATCAAAGGCCAAAAGTTTACTGAATCAAGATTGCTGGCTGTTTTAGCTGTCCATTTTTATTATTATTATTATTACTATTATATATTTATATATATATATTGTACTCCATTAGTCTGTGCAAACTTCAGTACTGTAGATTAAATGTCCTTAGCTTCTTGTTGTTTCTCTTCTGTGCTCTCTAAATAGTTTCACAAGTTGACATGTTTTGTGATCATAGCTGTTAACTTATTTATATGTCTTGTGGGGTTTTCATGGTTACTTTCAAGTTTCAATAGTATCATCACAGCTTAGAGGCCCATGAACTTATGTTGCTGATATATAAATATAGCTATAATCTCTTCTTCAAAGCACAAGAACAACTCTGATATATAGCTTGCTATCATTACATCTTTAGTTACATGCTTTTTAAATTACAGCCATCTGAATCCCCAAAGCACCAAGTTGCAGTTGTACATGAACATGAACATGAACATGATACATATAAAGAGTGAGAAAGGTGGAGAGAGATGGAGATGTGGTGGGTATTTTGTGTGTTTCACCTGTAGAGTAACAGTAACATTGGATACTGGTCCCCATGTAATGTACCTTTGTCACCAGAAATTAGCATGTGCCAGAAAAAATATATATGCATATATAATTCCAACCACATGCACCTTGATTGGCAAGAGGCAAGAAGGGCAGTGACATTCATTTTTACCACAATATGTTACCCACAAAACAGTTTTGGAAACAGTACTGTGGTTGTGGGCAGTGAGTCATGGAAGTGGAAGCAAGGGAAGCAAAGAAGTAGGGCAGTGGAGTTAAGAGAGAGGGCAGAGATCTGAGCAAGAGTGCAATGGTTCTGAAACTTCTCAACTCTGACTCTGTGTCTAGTCTGAATTGTTGCAGACACAAAAGACTTGACACACACACACACAAAATACACTAGTAATGTCCTTGAGTTCACCCACCCACCCCCCACACTGACTCTCTATTTTTTGTCAGTCACCTGCAAAAGCCATGTTCTGACAAATAATCACCACCCTCTTCAAACTATTTGGGTTTTGGTTCCTAATTGTCTCCGCTCACCAACAAATAAGATACCTAGCAATGTATCATGCGTCAAATAGTTTAAGCGATTCGGATTCTCTTAAAGATCTCGAGTTCGATTCTCCCCAATATGAAGTTGGTTTGCTTGGGTTTATAGGAGAGACTGATAAAAAAAAATACATAACAATCTCATTTGGGATTGGAACATCTTTTGTTCTTCAATGATCTTCATCCTTGCCTGCAGATATTAAACAACACACGTTTTCTTCTCCAGGTAGAGGCGGCAAAAGTTAGGGTCGGGCGGGTTTTAGGCATAAAAGGTATTGTTTTGCGGGTATACCCGACCTAAACCAACCGGAAATGGATTGGGTTTTGAGCACCCGGTGGGTCGGGTACCCTTTTGCCAACTCTATCTCTAGGGGTCCAGACTTCTCTTTACTAACATTTTCATTTCAACCACATTCCAAATTTAAATCAGCATGCCAACAAAAGGTGAAAAAGTAGTATAGTAGAAAGCAGAAACTACATGGCAAACACCAATGTAGGATACACCTTTGACAAGAGGAAAATAATTATACAGAGCTCTGGAATATTTTATTACCAAACAAAACAAATAAACTTAAGGGTGCATCACCAACATTGACCTTGTCCATTCAAAGAAATCTTTTTTGAACTTGGTAATACCTCAGATTTTTAGAATTTTTTGGACTTTATAACTCACTTTTTAAGTATTTTTGGGCTTGAAATGTGTAAATATTGGCTTGTTTTATTCTCTCATGAACATGGGCCAACTATAACTCACTTTTAGAGAGTATTTTGGGCTTGAAATGGGAGAAAATTGGCTTGTTTTATTTCTCTAATGGACATGGGCCAACTACATTAAAAACTTTTGGACTACTTTGCATTGTCTTTAATTAGTTTAAAAACAAAAACAACCATTATGTTTACAGGAACCGAACTTAAGCATAGACACAAAATTGATAAGAGTTCAAATATTGTGCGACTTTCAATTTTATGTTGTAGCCTAATCAAAACACATATGCCTCTCTCTGCCAATGTGTGTTATGAACATCCAAGGTACGTTCACAATTGTTCTTTATTAGTTACTTTCTTATAATACATTATATTATATACTTTTATATGCGGCTTGGTATTTATATTCGTGTGTTTGAAATTTCGCGGGTGAAGCCTAGTGAGAGCGTTTTGCACATTCCGAGAGGTTATGTGCTCCATCTTCGTCACGAAATGCATGGAGAGGTTCATCGACTCAATGCACAAATGTAGAAGCCCAACCATATGCAATCACACGGGTGGAAGTATTTTCTTTAACATCAATGTAATGGATTTTGGATCCCATAAGTCCTAATTTTTCATTCTTACTCACGTGACATGTAACTTGTTGTATTCAAACACATAAATATAAACATGTTCGTTAACACCGGCCTTAGTAAATTATCTTTTACTTTCATCTCATATTTTACGCATGCACTTAATTTATTGTTGAAGTTAAAAATATACGCAAAATTTAAGATATCGTAAATAAATTAATATATTTTTGGGCATGGGTGATAATCCGTTAAAAAAAAACAGGAAGACTCGAACTCAAAACCTTATAGAAAATTTGAAGCATTTAATCCGCTTGACCCAATGTTTTAAAAACCGACCCGGAGGCTGACCCGGTCATGTCACCGGGTCAACCGGCCGGGTCATACTTTTTTATTTATATATTATTAAAACTTTAGGATTGATATATGATTGGTTTGATTCCAAAATCCCACCATATCTCACAACAATCAAAAGAAATTCAAAACCAATTTTGTTACAAACTTGAAATCTAGCAACTAGTAGAATAGATTCAAGGTGTTTCTGCCATTTTTAAGAGCAGCAAACCTGCAACTCCATTCCCACCACATCCATTGAAGATGAAGATTTTCTTAGCCAATTAACATCTCTCTTCTTCCAACTTCCATAACAATAGAAAAGAAAAAAAAACGCATACCAAGCAGAAAGAGGAAGAAGAGATTGTGGCTTGTGGGGTTGTCATTTGTGGCGGCACTAGCAGAAAAGAAGAAGAAGAAGAAGAAGAAGAAGAGAGGTTAGATTGGATTAGTTTTAGGGTTTGTTTTTTATCCTTTTCCTTCCCCTATGCTTCATCTTTTTTTAACTTTATATGGGCTGGTGGTTGCATGGCCCAATTTCATCTTTCAAAGCTCAAACGAAAACTCAATAACCAAGCCCAAAAGTTGATGAAAAATATAGCATTTCACCCAAAACCGGACTGACCAGTAAATTCGCCCATGATTTTGACCACATAACAGAATAATATGTGACCCGGACCGGTGGGGTCACCGAGTCCCGGTTCAACCTGTTTTTAAATTGTTTTGAATTGTTTTTAAAGTATAAAATTAAAAATAATAAAAGATTTACCTATAAATATAAATAGGTTTGTATTCTCTGTTTTGTAGTAACCTCCTCCTTCAGTTCCGTTCTAAAAACCCCAGGTAAAGAGAAGGTAACTGTAGCACCGTCCCATGTTTTTTTCTGTTCTCGTCTATTTCCATTCAACATCCACACTATTCGATTCGATGATGCTTGTTCTTATTACCATTACTTTCAAGTTTATACATGTGATTGGAATCTTTTATTGAACGCCTCAAGTTTTAGTTTGATTCCAATATTTGCTATTTTCGTTCTAATGTACTTTGTACCTAATTTGGATCAATGATTTGTAACTTAAATATTTTTTCTCACATAAGGGTTTCTGAATCTAGCTTGGAAGATGTCGGAAAAACCAATTAAGGAAGCCCCCAGAAAGGTTTTGTCTTCTGAAACCCTCTGAAAGTTACATATTATGTGTCCACATTTTCTGATGTTTTTGCCTTCAAGTTATGCAGAGGAGGTTTGCTCCTAAAGCTCCCAGAAAAACAAAGACTGAGGTTAAAAAGTATGTTTTTGTGGAGTAATCAATATTTGTTTGATACCCATTAACATGATTTCTCCTCAATGGCCTTTTATATCTCTGCATTTTGATTTTTTTTTTTTTTTGCAGGGAAGAACCTGATGAAGAAGCTGACAATGAAGCTGCTCAAGCCAACTTGACCAGGAATTTGCTGCGGGTCGATAATATATTCATACACTTTTAATAATGTTTTCCTACATTGTTCGGGTTTTGTTTCCTTGTGTTCCTAACTTTCTTTTGTTTAATCTTCAATTGTCGTTAATAGCACAGTTACATGGATGCAAAGCCTAAATTTGAAAGGAAAGGCAAGTTCTTTTCCACTTTACTATTGGATTTATTCTATTTCGCTGGTTTGGTTGCATTTTGATGTTATGGTTTTCACTTTCTGGTTAAGATGTCTAGGCACACAAATTATTAGTTTAGATCGATTTATTGAAAGGCTGGTCTTGTTTTTTTGTGACTTTGTTGTTATTCGGGGTTCTGCAGCTCCTTGTCATTGAGATCATAGCATCCTTTTAGGGTTCTCTAAATTATGTTAGATAGATATAGGGAGCATAAGAAGCCTTCATTGACAGCAAACCAGTAGCTATAGTGATTTGTGAAGCCAATCCTAGATCAGTCACATAAGGAGGATCATGACTGATGTCATTCTGTGCTATGATTGTAGTTGCACACACAAATAAGGAACTTCGTTGAGTGAGTTTTCTATAGCTCTTTGAATCAAAGACTAATATGATAAGCAAAGATTGCATATTTTGAAGACTTGAGCCAATGGGTATGTTATCCTCGCATTACTAAAGAAATATCCCAAGACAAAACAATCGCAATTTTAAGATAAAACTGGGATGTAAGTGCATATTTATACTATTTGCTTCTTATTTCAGTGCATGTTAGTTATAGTTATGTCATATGTTGAGCTAACTTGAACATGCTTGATTTCTTCAAGCCCTTCTTTTAACTGTGTTACCTACCTTGCAACTTTTGCACCTTTCTGATTCCAATAGGATCACCTATAGGTTGGTACCTGTTTTATATCACTTTTGTAACTCAAAATACTAGGCTGATTGGTAGCTTTATCCCATTTTTAACCAATTGAATAGTTTATATTTCTAGTTCATGAGGCTTTCTCTTATGTTTTGAATGAATTATCTGTCCAGGGTCTGTAATGTTATTCCCTCATGAATTAGTTGTATTCTGTTGCATATTTTACAAACAATGATGATATTTTGGGTCCATACACATACTGTCAAGTACACAGGGTTGATAGCTTTATCTTTATTTATGTAAAATCTCCAGTGGCACCTGTTGAAGTTGCATTTGGTTCTGCAAGTGGATCGGCACAGCTAAGACAGTATGGTTCCGCAGCTCCCAATGGTATGTTATTTTGCGATCCACTGTATGATTAGATGCTTCCAGCGCTTGACTTTTGCTACTGTGTTCCTGCAGGTGGTAATATTCCGGAGCCGAAAGAGGAATTATATCAAGATCCATGGGTGGGTTAAGCTACTACTCAACTTTACTGGTGCTCTGGGGTTATTGCTCCTTTCTCTATCTATATCCTTGTGGTTTTCCGAGATTAACTCTGTCTATTGCTATTGCTATTGCCAATGCAGGATTATTATAGTTATTATCCTGTAACTCTTCCGTTGCGGAGGCCTTATGCTGGAAATCCTGGTATGTTAAGTTGTATCTAAATCAAAATAAAGCTATTATATTTTTATTTTATAATTTATGTACCACTATGATGGAGCTTTGTATTTATTACTGCTATAAAATAATCTATGTTGCTTGTGCAATTTGTAGAATTTCTTGATAAGCTGGAATTTGGCCAGGACTCAAGAACCAAGACTTACGATGAAAAATTTACAAATCCAGCGCTAGACCTTGGTATAACGGTTGGTAACCAAACTTACACATAATATCATAGATTTGTTGTTAGGTCCTTCATTTAACTTTTTATGGGTTTGCAGGAGAATCGGGAACCAAGTATGATATTTCTTCAGTTACCGCCTACAATGCCTATGGTAAAGCGATCGGCTTCTGCTAATGGCACAGAGGTAGCAGACAGCTCAAAGCCACCTGGGGGAGCACAAATCAAAGAGAAGATATGTCAGTTGGATGAATTACCGGCAGGGTATATGGGTAAAATGCTAGTGTACAAGAGTGGCAAGATCAAGTTGAAGCTCGGTGAAACCCTCTACGATGTGAGTACAATCCATAGTACAGATGAATTGTTATTACAATACATTTCTTTTTAAATTTGGCTGCTAAAATTACAAACTGAAGACCTGAATTTAAAATATTGGTGGGTGTGAGTGCAGGTTTCTTCGGGTGTGAAATGCGTGTTTTCCCAGGACGTAGTAGCGGTGAATACTGCAGAGAAGCATTGTTGCTTAGTGGGGGAGGTCAACAAGCGCGCCATTGTAACGCCGGATATCGACTCTTTCATAAACATTTTGAGTCTAGAATAGATTTGCTCATTCGCAATATAATTTTGATTTATACGAGGTGGACTAAACAACAGGAAATATAATTGTTTTCTTTTTACTAGGAAGTTTCAATACATGGAATTATGTATTGTGGTTTTGAGTATTTTCTGAACTCAGTTCTTTTTTGCCATGAGATTCAGAACATTCTAATTTGTGCATATGGTTTGTATTTGACATGAAGTCTTGGCAGGAGCAAGATGATATTTATGTGTGGGCCTATAATGGCCCAGCCCAACCCAAGCCCATGGATTGGGAAGCCCAGTTTGGACCGTTAGCTCTTAATTATTTCACCAAATTTAGCATATGTTCACATGGCTAAATCACAACTCTCACTTCGAACCATAAAAACTAAAAACAAACAGTTTGGACCATATATGTATTTTTGTTGTCAGTCTATGCTGTCACGTTGAAGAGCCATTTATTGGCATTAACGTGGATAAAGCAAATTTGCAACCATTCCTTTAGTACTATTTTTAGTACCTCTATATAAAAAAAGGAAATTATATACACACACAAAAAGGCATACCAACATTTTTTATTCATCCCAGTGAATTTAACATAAGTGCATAATATATTACTTTTTCGGATATCTCTACCTCATTACAAGATTTTTTTATATAACCGATAATAACTTCATATTAAACAGAGCGAATAGCGTTTAAATTATCACATACCCACAAAGTAGTTCTACCTTGTCTTCCTAGTTCCTAGAGGCTAAAATATGCCGAGAAGCAACTATATTCCTATTTACATGCAATAGACTGACATTAAGTGCTATGATACAATATTTGTTTAATGTCTGCAATCGCTATATTCCTTTTTCTTTTTCTTTTTTCTATCAACAACGGGACATGATACTCGAAGTAACAATGTTTCTCACTTTCAAAAGGGAGCGTCACTCTAAACCCCACCCCACAAATCCCACCTCATACTGTCGACAAGGAGGCTCGAACTTGAGACCTCGAAGGAAATCCAAAGTGTTCTAACCACTCGACTCAACATGTCTTGGCCTGCAATAACTATATTCCTATTTACATGCAAAAGAGTGACATTAAGTGTTATGATACGATATCTGTTCAATGTCTGCAATAGTTGCTCTATAGTGTTCGCTGTGCTGATCTCCTCATTACAATAATTATTAAGCTATAAACAAGCTGAAGAAGATAATTGTAAAAGTAACATAAATTGTACTCATTACCTTACCCCATAAATAAACAGCTTTATTGTAATAACCTTGTCATTTGTTTTTACAGTGAAGCAAAGCTAGAATGGATTTATTTGAAACGCATAGCTCTCAATATATAGTATATGAACATTATTGCTCGTACGTATTTAAAGTCCAATCGTGTTGCTGCACCATTAAGTCGTCAAAGAGCAGGAGAGGCTGGTCGGAGTTGAGAAGCTCCGACAAGAAGCTCATCTCTCCGGCGTTGAAGTCCAACATAAAATCCCCCGAACACAGATTATTAACATCAGTATCGCAATTATTGGACTCCTGATCAGCTCCAGCTCCAGCTACAACCTTGCTAGGTGAAGATGAACCCAACTTCACAGCATCATCGGTCAATTTGGTTGCTTCTGGAAGGTTCTGTGGAGCTGTATTAATGATTTGTTGGTGCACTTTCTTGCATAAATTGGTGTTCCAGTAGTTCTTGATTTCATTGTCTGTTCGCCCAGGAAGCCTCCCAGCTATCAGCGCCCATCTGCATACATTAATATTTAATATGAAATTAAGAAATGTAGCATTTGGGTGATGAAAAAAAGGGTATAAATATAAAATAAAATTAAAACCTGTTTCCAAGAAGCTTGTGAAGCCTAAGAATGAGCTCTTCCTCGTCAGGTGAAATGTTTCCTCTCTTGATGTCTGGTCTTAGGTAGTTAAGCCATCGGAGTCTGCAACTCTTGCCGCATCTATTCAAACCTATTATAATAATAATAATGAATTAATAATATTTTACTAATATTGATTGGTTCCATGCAATATATATGCATGCATGGATTGAGAAATGATAATAAATTACCAGCTTTTTTGGGAAGATTTCTCCATCTTCCTTCACCATGGGTTTTGATGAAATCGGTGAGAATTTGATCTTCTAGGGCAGTCCAAGCTCCTCTGTTCAACCCTTCCTTTGTACAACATGGATTCCTCCCCATTACTTCTAATTAATAAACACACCTCTATCTCTCACTTGTTGTGAGTTTTATATATAAATGGCTGTGAATTTGGGTGATGTTTGTATGAGGAGTGGTATCTATAGCTGCCTCTTCCTTGGTGTACGTCACACTAATATTTCCTTTTGTCTCTAAATAAGCGTCGTGATGTTCTACTTTTTATAGGTATTAACACTATTGATTACTTATATATATAAGTATTTAGGCCGTCGCAAGATAGGATTTCGGCACCTGTCTGTATCAAAAAAAAAAAAATTAACTAACTTTATGGATATTATACGTAATTTATGTATAACTAATTTTCTAAAAGATAAAACAAAACACTCATTTTGAGACAAAAATGCTAGACATACATTATACTTTTCTTTCTAAAAACTAGTTATACATAAATTATTCATTTTATTCTTATAATAAATTAGTTAATATTTTTCAACTTTGTAGTAATGCATATAATAAAAAAATGATTAATTCTAACTGAATTTTCTTTATTTATATTTTTTATTCAAAAAAATAAACAATGGAGATATAATAACAAAATTGTACAACTTATAGACGTTCTCGCACCGTCAATTTTGTTTAATTTGGTCTAACAGACATACATCGTTGTTTCAAAATATTACAATTCGTAAATTTAGCTAATTGGAACATCATGTAATTGTCACATTAAAATAAAAGTTATAGGATACTAATGACACTTCAATCTAATTTAATGACATTATTATAAATTGGATCGGTTCAAAATAAAATAAAATAATAATGGGTGAACCAAATTAGACTTGAAATTAAATTTCTATCCATTTAAAACAAAATGAATGTGAAAGAACCAAAAGTAGAACATTTTCCCATTTATTTGAACAAAAACATTTTAGCTTCTATAGAATTTACGTCAAGACAACACGTAGGTTATGATAAAATATATATATTAAATAGTGTTGAATTTTGGTCCTACCTAATAATTGTTTGTTTTTTTCCTTTCTCCAAACTAACTTTCTCACACGACTTTTTCTTTGAAAGTTGGTTGCTTGCAATCGCAATCTCCTCCTCTTGTTTTGTTCCACGTAACCGTGTGTGTAGTAGATTTTTCGCATGACGTCATTCACAAAATAAACAAATTGTTAGACCGTCCATTCATTAAATTTTCAAAATAAATATGGCAACACAATGGTATAAATAATAAGGGATAATAACAGATGGACCCCTTATGGTAAGCTTCTATTTTAGTTGACACCCCTGAACTAAGTTTTCCAACTTTGGACTACCCTATGGTTTGGAGAGTTCATTCCCTCAGTTATATTTGACAGAAAACGACACTATTTGGTCATGTGCCCAGCACATGATCTATTATTTTTTAAATTCCCATAATGCCATTCACTTTACTATTCTTCTTCAACCTAATGTCGCCGGAAAATTCATAGGCTTGCCGGAAAATTCATAGACTTGCCAGCAAATTCAAAAACTCGTCGGAAACTTCATAAACTCACCGGAAAATTCAT
>JAYMTF010000561.1:0-33689 GCA_036897485.1 Pelargonium nanum | reverse complement strand
TTTTTTTCTTGCCCCGACCCCGCCCCATTCCCCGATAAAAATCCCCGCCCCGTGCCCCGATCAAATCGGGGACATCGGGTCCCCGTCGGGTTCGGGTTAGATTGTCATCCCTATCTCCGAAGAAGTCTCGAACCCTCCTAATGCCAGCTCCCACCAACTTCCTCGTCAGCCGCCATGCTCCTCTTTCTCTTAAAAACCGCTGCCACCTTCCTCCCCGTGTGTTGATAGTTCAAACGAGACCAGAGAAACTATAACTATATAAGCCGTCAAACCCTAACTCTCCTAATAAACCTTAGATTTTTAGCTCTTCGAGAGAGAAATACCGCTCTTAGTTAGTTGCTTTTTTGTTGTTGTGGGAATAGTTTTCTCTAGATTTGGATTTCCAATTCCACTTGAAAATGATTGATTTTACTTTCATATTAATAGGTCGAGTTATATTTAACCTAATAAGATTTTAGATTTGGTCTAAATGACCTACTAGTGCCGGTCTCTTACCTCCACGTTTTCAAATATGCCACGTCACCCTTTCACATCAGCTGATTCACAGTGACTTATCTAATTGGGGAACATGATCCGGGTCCCCTATGATCAAACTCACCTGCATTTTAATGAAGATAATGCTTGAATTTTGAAAGTGGAGATAAATAATATATACTGTGTAGAACACATGGAGCTAGCTGATGATTTCATGTCTTATTTTGTTTCATTCCACAGGTGACAGTGGCTTGTCCGCCATCTTTTGTCACATTTGCTTGGCCTTCAGTTCCCAACCATTAATAAATTGGAATCTGATCCAGTTTTATCTATCCAGTATCCATAGAGCTGATCTTGATATCTAAGCCTCCAAGCTTCTCAAAGATCTGATCATGATCAAGTGAAATGGAAAAATATATGAACTATCAGTTAATAATAATTTACTGCTTTTGTTATTATAATGACACGTACGAATAAAATTCGTAAAATTTCACATGAACTAATTTATTCTTATATCTAAAAAAAAGAAGAAAAAAAAGCTGACGCTCATTCTAGGACAAATAGAAATTATATTTGTATGTGAACAATCGACCCTAAAACACATTAAGAAGTTCACTTCTTTTTTTCAAGGAATTTTCTATCTAAACACGGATCATGCAGACATATGTAGTACTACATATGGGTCGGAGACCATATGAGCACTTCCAAAGGTTAAGATTGAAAATAAAATGTTTCTTTCACATATCATAGAAACTTTAGTTGACAATTTGGACCTAACTTCGTCGACAATTATAATTCAATTCAATATAAAATCGACCCATAAGCGAATTTGTCTGATCCAACCCGGGACAATTCTGGGCCGACCATGAAAGTAAAACTGAAAAGTAAGGTGGCAAATCTAACAACCAATATTGAGACTAGTATGAGCACAAACCTGATTGGTTGATGAGTGAGATAGGGAGGGAGGCTGTGGTGGTGGTCTCTCGCGCCCACCTGCGTGGTCTCTTTCCGGCGAGCCATCTCTTTCTCAATTATTGTCTTCTTCGCACTCTATCAATCTGCTCCACTCAACCCTAACCTCCTCTCCAAGCCACAACCACAGCCACATCTCCTCATTTATCCTCCATACAATCACACTCCTCTTATCCATATAACAACCCCATCCCCTCTTCTCCCCATTATCCACTTTTCAAATTCTTCTTCCATTTCAAGCCCTCTTTTTGCTGCACACCAAGTGTTCGATCTTTTGCCTGACCCGACCTTCTCTGTTCTATCCTCGATAAGGAGCGAGAAGGAGATCTGGGTTTTGTTAGTTGAGCGAGAGGCCTTGTCGGGTATATCCCGGTTTGACAAGTTGTAGTCATCACGGCTGTACACGGAGTTTTCCGGCCACTAATTCATGTCCGGTCAGTTCGACGCAAGGGTTGTGTGATCGTAACTAACCCTTCGCCGCACGGAGGCCGTGGTGCTTCGCCGTCCGAGGGCGGTAGTCCTTCCGACTTGCTCTTCCTTGCCGGCGGTGGTGCTTCAGCTGCTTCTTGCTAGTTTTAGGTGTACATTGCAAGTCTAGATTTTTAAACTTTTAGTTTTATTAGAATTTGGAACTATTTTTTAAAGCCAAGATGTTGAGTATCAAGAGGGTTCCCACTGTTGTTTCCAATTATCAGAAGGAGGCCGAAGATGGTACTTCCGGTTGTGGCCGGAATTGCCTCCGGAAGTGTTGCCTTCCAGGTACTTGATGATACGCTCCTATGGAATTTTAGTGGTTGATTGATTGATTTTGAGCTCTTTAATTAATTGGGTTTTTGTCTAATTTGGATTTGAATAGGTGCAAAACTCCCTTTGTATGCTTTCAAGAAGGTGAATGAGATTGCTGGTAAGAAAGAGATGGAGCTTGATGAGGAGGACGAGGAAGCTCCTGTAGCCTTCCTGGACCAGCTCATTCTTGGGGAGGTAACTAAAACAATAGATCACAATTTTTGTTTTGTTTCCCTTGAAAGATTTTGTTTTCAATCTTGAGTTTTGAATTTATTTACTTCTGTAGTGGGAGGAACGGTCAGAGAGAGGGCTATTTCGCTATGATGTCACTACCTGTGAAACCAAGGTTCGTGATTTCTTCTTGTTTCTATGTATAGGTAGATCTAATATAGTACAGAGCATGGGCACTTGGGTTTATGGGGTTGATCTTAATTTTTCCACAATCTATGTGTAGGTCATTCCGGGTGAGCATGGGTTTGTTGCCCAGCTGAATGAAGGCCGCCACCTTAAGAAGAGGCCTACTGAGTTCCAAGTCGACAAGGTCCTGCAGCCCTTTGATGGTAATAAATTCAACTTCACTAAAATCGGGCAGGAAGAGGTGCTCTTCCAGTTTGAGGCTAGCAAGGATGGAGAAGTTCAGTTCCACCAAAGTGCTCCCATTGATGTTGAGAATTCTCCGAGTGTTGTTGCCATCAATGTATGTTCTTAGTTCTTATTAGTGTTCATGAATTAAGTTCAACTTTTGTTGTTTGGCTTTACAATTGAACATCTCTTCTGTTGTGGAAACTTAACAGGTTAGCCCTATTGAATATGGGCATGTTCTTTTGATCCCTCGAATTCTGGAGTGCTTACCACAGAGGATTGACCGTGAAAGCCTCCTGCTTGCAATTCACATGGCTGTTGAAGTTGGAAATCCATACTTCCGGTTAGGCTACAATAGCTTGGGTGCATTTGCCACCATCAACCACCTTCATTTCCAGGTGTATATTTGACTTCGCATTCATTCTCCTATGACTTTGGGAAAAAAAGTTATTGTGATCACTGGTAATGGAATGGAAAGTCGATAACTTGTGTTTGTGACTTTGTGTCAACAGGCTTACTACTTGGCTGTACCCTTCCCAATTGAGAAGGCTCCCGTCAAGAAAACTGCGACATTGGATGTCGGGGTGAAGATCTCTGAGCTGTTAAAGTATCCAGTAAGAGGTCTGGTCTTTGAGGGGGGGAATACCCTGCAAGACTTGTCTGATGTTGTGTCCGACGCATGCATTTGCCTTCAAGAGAACAACATACCTTATAATGTTCTCATTGCTGATTGTGGAAAACGAATCTTCCTCTTGCCACAGGTAAGATTGTTTTCGGATAGTGTAGGTTTTTTTGTTACATGTGCTTATATGTTAAAAGCTGTTCAAAGTCATTATATTAGTTTCTAGATTGCTTACGTAATTTGCATATTTTGGCCCAAGCAGTGCTATGCAGAGAAACAAGCTCTTGGGGAAGTGAGTGCCAAGCTTCTAGACACTCAAGTAAACCCAGCTGTGTAGGAAATTAGCGGGCATATGGTGTTGAAGAGGAAGAAGGACTACAAAGAGGCATCAGAAGAAAATGCTTGGAGGCTCCTTGCAGAGGTATCTCTCTCTGAGGAGAGGTTTCAGGAAGTGAATGAACTCATATTCGAAGCCATGACTGGTGGTGCTGGAGGTGCTCCAAAGGAAGACCCTGATGTCAAAGTTCAATCTTTTGATGATGTTAACCCAAGTGCCCGCGCCATGGTTACATGGACTCAGGAATGCCTTGTTCTGCAGTGAGAATGAGGTTTCCAAGAGCTGGTGGTTGTGTTTCTGAGTGGAGTATTGCAGTTTGCATATGACATTGTGTCTAATGCCTACTAGTGATATGGCCTTAGCCTAAATAAGCAAACTTGGTTTGCATTACTGTCTATATGGTATTATTTTCTGCATGGGATATTTGTAAAAACTATGTAGCATTTGCTTTAATGATTCAATGAAATGTATGTCTCATTAAGACTTGAAGAGTAGCAATATGGTTGCAGTGCAGTTTTTTCACATCAGAGATCAATATATTGATATCAATTTACAGGAAGATGCCAACGGCATTTGGTTGTGACTCAGATGACATCACTTGGAGAAAAGTTCAATTAAAGACAATTAGGACATTTCTGCTGCAGATTAATAGAACAAATTCAAACCTTAGCTAAAATTGGCTTTCAACTTTAAACTCAGTCTACTAAGCTTTAATTTGTTCCATTTGATTCCTTCTTAAACTCTCTTTCTTGTTTGTGCACTAATAGTTTAATTTATTTGTTGACTAATTTCAATTTGCAGCAATTCAAGGCCAGCTTCCAAATTTTTATAAAATTGAGTAATTGACTTCGGATGTGTTCAGTGATTGGTAAGGCCAAGGAGAGGAGGCAAATGGCAATATATATTTTTTTATTTTCTTTTCCTTTCTACAATCTACAAAGTATTATGGAATTACATATCAAGAGAGCATTCAAAGGTTACAGTATGAATTGTGGAAGCAATAAGTTAAAATATAAGATCTCATTTTTGTTGAATAAACAATAAGGATGTGATGAGCCTATTTGAATTGGTCAATGCAAGCGCATTAGGATATAGTTGTCGTCTTGTCCATGTGTCATAGTGTTGTCCTAATTGATTGTTTTAAGTTCTATCTCCACTTGACCTTGGGGATTCACATCTTAAACATGTGACCTGTTCAAGGTAGCACACCAACACCGATGACCCCGGGTTGGTTCTGAGACACTGCCTTAGGCGTGAGAATAAAATCTCGGCCGAGTTCACAATAAATCTATAGAGTTTTTTTAGAGAGAGAAAATAATCAATGTTAATTATGATCTTGTGAATACCACATCTTCTTACCAACAGAGAGTATTTAAATAACTACCAACTTTTGCCACATGGCGTCGCGTGATTGGATGAATGGAAAGGAGAGGTCGAATTCGTGGCTCACTTGAGGCTTAAAACTCTTCCTGACCAGATGTGCTGCTTGTGGGCACTGGGTTAGTATGAGAGTTCTCATATGCTCCTTGTGCGTTGAGGAGATCCTAGAAGCCTCTACCACGCTGGGTAGCATTCTAAGGCCTTTGAGATCGTTGATCGATCATGCTCGATGTTCGAACGAGCAATGTGCATAACCTTGCGAGGCGGGAACCTTGAGACGTGAGAGAGAGCTTTGAAGGAGCCTTCAGGGAGGAGCTCTTGGCCTTTTAGACACTAAAAGAGTTTCTGGATGTTTGTATACGAAAGTAGACTTCCATCATATGAAAACTTTCGGTTGAATATTCTGCTTAGGTAGCGCTCTGGCGTCACATGTCACAATATGATTCGTTGTCGTCACTTATGAACTTTTTTTTATGACATCAGTTACCTTATATTCCAAGCAATTTTAATTTATCGGAGGCACACCGAAGTAGATTTCGTGAACCGAACTGAATTTTCCACTATCTTTTGGAAAGAGCAACTCTGATTTCAAATTTGGAATATTTGAAATTTTTTGGGTGCTAGGGTGCTCCATGCTACTTTACACTGTGCAACACTGGATCATATATGCTTTCCTGATTTTTTTTTGGCTTTTAATTTTTTTATGCTAGGGTGCACTTTATGTCCGTGCACCGTGCTGCACCAGACCACAACCCTGTTTAGGGCTCTTCACATCGTCTTCTTCCTGGTGTTCTCCCCTCACTGCTGTTCGAACCAAGCGAGGAGAGCCGCCGTTTTCCGAGGAGCAACGTCGGACGATTCCAGCCGTGACCGCATCTCCGGCATCCGTCAGCCTCCATCTCAGGTACGATTTCTTCTCTTTTATTTCTGCAATTTTTTGGCTGCTGTTAAGTCGGTTGGGAGGTCCGTCTCTGTCCGGCGACGGTGCCGTTTGGCGGAGCAATGTACGGCGAGTTTGGTGCTGTTTCGCCAAAGAACGGGACCGCCGCTCTTTTCTTTTTCGCTGTTGTTGCTGTTTAGGTCCGCTGTGAGTGGCCTGTCCGGCAGAGGTGCGGCAGACTCCAATTTTTTGTTTTTTGTTTTGTTTTTGTGCTTTATTTGGTTGGTGGCTGGGTATGGTTTTGTTGCTGGTTGGCTGAACTCCGGCGGTAGAATCGGTACTGTTTGGGTGGTAATGGAACAACGGGGGCTAAGAGAGAGGGTCTGGGGTTGAAGATCTTAATCATGGAAATGAAGTAGCTTTCAGGCTGAATTCATGGAAATTTTGATTGGATTTGTTTGATTAATGGTATGAAATTGGGGCTCTAGTGTAAAATTTCATATATGACGTTTTGCTATCCAGAATCTGGAAATATGTGTAGGTGAAATAGTCTTGCGCTAGTCTCAGAGTTTAGCTAACTTGCAAGATAAATTCTGTTTTTTTTTTTTCCTTCATATTTTTCAATTTGTGTTTTTCACCAAACACTTGGTGCGCCAAAAACGTGCAACTGATATGGCAATGTAATGGTAGTTGGCTGTTCAGCTGTTTGTTTGATTCATTGAATTGGAAATTTTTAGCGATGATAAAGCCTAATTCTAATGTCAATATGCAAACTTTCGCCATACTCTCCTAGAAATATGTTTTTTTTTCTTTGAAATTTGTTCTTTTTTCCCTTTCTTCTCGTGTCAAACATCTGCAGCTCTACATAGCTGTACTAAACCTTTAAGTATCAGGGTTGAGCTGGCATATTGCCTTCAATTTATGCTGACTTTGAGTTGTGAGGAGGGTTGGAAGGCATGAGAATAAGCAAATTGGAAGTTAGTGAGCTATTGGGTGCTCGAGTGCAAGTTTCATGCATTATTTGTTGCTTTCAGCTTTCCTTCAACTTTCTTGTTATAACTGTGACAGGTTTATTTCTTTCAGTTACTGGTGATGGATCTAGTGTCTTTTGTAAAATGGTTTTCTTCTATATAGGTATAAAAAACACATTATATTTACACAAAAGGAAAACAAAAAGGACAAAAGCTCGTCATCTCTCTTGCATTTTTCAACAACTTCTAGTATGTTAAATCTAATTGAACAAGGTTAAAATGTGCAGTTAAGCTAGCGAATAATGTGTAGTTAAGGTAGAGAACGGGACAACTCCACTAATTGCTCTAGGAGATAACTACAACTTTACCCTGGAACTCAGTCATGAAACTAAACTGGTCCAGGTAGACTTGGGTCTTCTTTGAGTAAAATGGGAATTGTGGCATTGGCATCACCGTGACCCACTCAACATTGTATTGATACTAGTTTCCCTGCATTTGTTCTTTCAATGAATGTATACAAACTGACTTTACAGTGAACTTTCACCTTTTCTTACTGTTATAATTTATTACATAGCTGTCTTTTATACAATCTGATATTAGCATGGACAGCTCTGCTTATTAAGTCCCACTGTGGTTTTAGTTTAGTTGGAAATGAAGAAAGGATTGCACCCGCAAAGGCAATGGATATCCTACGTAACCCAGAGTGGGAGATTGATGCACATTATGATGACCAAAATACACAATGCTGGAAAAGTGTATCACTTCAGAGCAAGACGCCAGATGGCTGCAAATGTTGGGCAGATTGCCAAGTTCAAGCGCCGTTATGGGCTAGAGAATGCCGAGAATGTGGAAGATAAAAAATAATTTTTTTGTTGTTGAAATAGAGCTAGATACTATTTCTTGAATAATTTGTGTTATATTTTTTTCCCCAACAATTCAACCAGTGCATATTGTTAAGCATAGTAAAGCAGGACTATTTAGAGCATTGTTCCCTACTCACTATGTTTCCGAGAGTGTTTATGGCAGGTGTTGTTACCTAAACTTTCTTTATTATTTCGGATTTTAAGTTACTAAGAATAGAGTCTTATGCTTTGTTATGACCATTATACCTGCATGAGAGTCTTTGTTACTCTATTATAGAGAAAGAAGATGATCATTGTTGTGTGAAATGTTATGATAGACTATACAGCATATGGTAAGAGTGTAGGTCACACCTTTCCACAAGGTTTTGTTAAAAAGCAAAAGTGCTTTTAAAACATCCTCCTCATCTAGGTGCATGAAAAACATGAACACAACCACACGCTTCTCAACATCTAAAAGAAACTAGAGCCCCATCTCTATAAAACCCGCCATGCACGCTCCTTATACGCCTTATTCGAAACCAATGTTGAAGCTTGCATTTGCTCAAGTTTCCATCTTTTTGCACCTACTACTACTCTTTATAATAGAAGAAGCAAATGCAGTGCCTCCCGGTGCTACAACGTCGCTGTGGCTCAAGAATGTGACCATCAACCAGCGACCTGTGGGGTGCGCGAGAAGGCCATGGATATGCAGGCAGGGACGTCCGTTAGGGTCTAGAATGTTGTGTTGCAGAAATCGATGTGTGGATGTTTCTTCCGACGTTAATCATTGCGGATTGTGCGGGTTTAGATGCAGGTTTACTCGGCAATGCTGCAGAGGATTGTGCGTGAATACCAACTTCAGCAGGTTTAACTGTGGAACATGTGGGAACAGATGTGGATTGTGGAACAGGTGCTACTATGGATTGTGTGGGTATGCTGACCCGTTTCCTCCTCGCCCGCCCAACCTCAACGCCAAATCCGAGCCCGAGCTTGAGCCGTCACACAAACCTCAACCGCTGCAACCACCAAAAGGTTATGGGACACCAGATCCTGCAATGGTGTGATGAAAGTTTTGTGTTATAAACTAATATTGGAGCACCTTGCTCATATCATGTAGCAGTGTGTGTGTTTTTATTTTGGTTGGGTTGTTAACCTATTATTGACCCTTCATTTGCTATCTGGCCTTATTATATAGTATGTTATAAAAATTATATAGGTGTGTAAAAGCTAATTATTATTATTTTGTTAATAGTAATCTTGATTGTTTATAACCGGTTAACTAAATGTATAGCAAAAAAGAACTTGATTATCAAAAATAAATAAGTACATTTTTTCGAGTAATCTATAGGTTAACTAAATGTATGCACTGAGAGAACTTGATTACATAAAATAAAATAAGGGTAAAACTTTTCGTACTCTCCAACGTTTTTTTAACAATAATATAAGAATTTCATTAAACATGAGTAGAACGAATAAAGTTTGTTTTAGTACATGTCCACAAATAGTTCTTTCCTTATCTACCTATGGAGGCCAAAACATGCGTAATGATTATCACTTCTTCTTTAACAAACAAAATTTTGCTATTGAGATGACTCCAAAAAAATGACATGTATAACGTCTGCGACGACAACCCTGCAGTGCGTCTACTGATGTTTACTCTCATATTATGATATTGAATGATATCGAATAAAGAACTATAATAAGTTCAAATACAAGCATGATTTAATTGATATTGTAATATAAAATTGCAATATATGGTTTCTGTTTCTGAATTACAGACTATTGTTGGATTGCCGGGGGCACATAAGCTTCCTCTAACAGTCCCTCTTTTATCTTTTAATTTTCACTAATGTCTACTTCTTGAGTTGAAAATGATCCGCTACATAGGATAAATTCTGAGTTGGAAGAGTGAATTAGAGTTATAACGATGTTTTGATTTCTTTCGCTGCGTATTCTTGGGTCATTGGATCAACAAACGATTCATTGTCTTATATGTTTTGTTAAAATCTTCCACCAAAGAGGTCTATTCTCTAATAATTTTGTTTCTACTAAAAGTAGAATGTCTGAATATCACTCTCTTTCGATAACTCTTACATTAGTTATTACTACACCCGTCGCAAAATAAGTGTCTACTTTCAACTTTAATTTTTTTTAAAAGTTGTTTATTTAAAAAAAGAAGTTAATGCTGTATATTTCGTCTTTTAATCAAACTCAATTTGTTTATATATTTTTTTCCTCACATTTGACCAAAATTTTCATTCTTCTCATAGTTAACAAACAAGCCCTTAAGCTCTTGCTATTGCTCTCTAAGGAGGCTAAGCGCTAAGGCAATTTTAAAAAATAAAAATAAAAATACCATCCCGAAGAAAACCCTCAATTTTGCTGCTCTCTTCATTAAAACACACTGCACAAAATTCACTACCCTATCTTTTTTCTTTTTTCTCGGCTGCTCAGAATTTTCTTGGCAAACAAACAGGACTACATCGCCGACCTACTGTTTTTCTTCTCTCAGGTACTGTATTACAATTTTCCTGTATTCTTTAGTACTATTTTCTATGCTTTTTTCTTGTTTGGTTAATGAGAAACTGTGTGAAAGCTTAACATTGGTTTTCGATTATTTGTTGTTCGTGAATCAATCAAATAGAGCTTTTTCTCATATGAAAAATCCATAGGTTAGGCTCAGTTAGGAATACAGAATACTGATTAGTTGAGGAGAACAAAACAAGCCTGCATTCAACATATAGTATAAGAAGTTCTCGGAGTTCTGGTTTTCTCGGCAGCCAAACATATAGTATTGAGTTTCTGTGTATTTTTGTAAGTATTGTGTTCATAGGATATGTGTAGTTTAGTGTGAAATATTCTGTATTAGAGTAGTTATAAATTATTGTTTCTTTTTATTTGATTTTAAAGTTTTGGAATTTTATTTTATTTTATTGAGTTTTTCCCGAATTTTGTCCTCAGCTTGACTGCTTACGAAATTAGAAGGAAAGGATATTTTTACCTTTGTCTCTGTTTTTATTGTTGGTTTTCTTCCTTTCGGCTCGTGAAAACTTGCCCTGAATTTTTCACTCCTTTAGGTTTGAATGTTAGATGTCAAAATTCTATTTTGAATTGCTTAATCATGATTATAATAATGTGCGGACTTGCTTTATAATGAATGTCTTTCAGGTGTAAATGTGTAATCTTGAACTAAAATGCAATTTTGTCTGACCATAATAGCCATTCATGTTTAGTATAGGTACTCTGAAGTGCTTTGAGAACACCAAGTTAGTCTTATTAGGGAAGGTTTATCTGTTGCAATGGCTACTTCATCTTCTATTTCTTCGTATATGTTCCAAGGGGCCTCATCCAAACCCAAACCAAAATGCTATAATGAGATTATGTGCAATTACTCAAGTTTTGGTCTCAGAAAGTCGGTTCCTGCATTTGCCAATACAAGACAGTCAATACAATGGGGACACACTAAAAAACTATCAGTCAGGAATGGAACCCATTGCCATGCGTTAGAAGTGCAAAATAAACATTCGTATTCAGCTGGGAAGACGTTTGAACTCGACGATGTCATAGAAGCTCAACAATTTGATAGGGATATTCTCAATGCTATATTTGAAGTGACACGTGACATGGAGAGGATTGAAAAGAATTCTCCTGGAAGCCAAATTCTTAAAGGTTATCTAATGTCAACCCTCTTTTACGAGCCATCCACTAGAACAAGGTTGTCATTTGAGTCTGCCATGAAAAGATTGGGTGGAGAAGTGCTAACAACAGAAAATGCACGGGAGTTTTCATCAGCAGCGAAGGGAGAGACACTTGAAGGTATATCTTCTTCTCTCTGTCTCTCTATATCTCCCCCCTCCATTTTTACTTCATCAGTTAGTTAGGCAAATTTTTTGTTTGTGGGTTTTGATCCAATAGCTTGAATTTCAGATACCATAAGAACAGTTGAAGGGTACTCAGATATAATTGTGATGCGACACTTTGAAAGTGGTGCTGCTAAAAGAGCAGCAGCCACTGCTGGTATTCCTGTAATTAATGCAGGGGATGGTCCTGGACAACATCCGACTCAGGTACACCAAATATCATTAATACAATTATGAGGATAAGTTATCTTTCTGTTTCACACATATCATTCTTCAGATAGCTTCAGTTAGATTACGTTTTGTAGGAAATGAAACTGCCAAAATGAATTGATTCATTGTATATATTATTGTTTATTGTAATATGGTCCATTTTACCCAACAATTATTTCTTGAGACCGTAATTTAAAATATA
The DNA here is from genome assembly GCA_036897485.1 of Pelargonium nanum. Lineage (NCBI taxonomy): Eukaryota > Viridiplantae > Streptophyta > Magnoliopsida > Geraniales > Geraniaceae > Pelargonium > Pelargonium nanum. The sequence continues at coordinate 21,571 of JAYMTF010000561.1, read as the reverse complement.
TATGAACTCTATTTCCAAGACTAACCAATTTAGCTCTTAGCTTGTTTTTGTTTGAGGTCTTTTACATGTATCCAAATACCCAAAATAAAAGGAGAAAAAAACTTCTTTTCAAATTTTCCTTTTCTCTTTAAACAGTACTGTAGCAGATATATGGCATGCAAGGTCATTCTTACCATTGGTACTTTTTATTTATTTGTTTATTTAAATAGCTTTTGTGAATTCTGGTGGCAGACAATCTACTTGCAATCCTAGGTCCCTGTTGAGCAATTGTACTTACAAATTTAAGCATTTTGGGGAAATGAGGATTACTGAGGGTGATAAGTTGTACTACTAGTTGCTGGGGAACTGGTTTATTTGAATTGGGGAAAAGGGAAAGTACTTATCGAGTCAGCAACTCACTTCACATCATACGTTGCATGAATCCCTTCTAATTTTTAGTTTCTATGGTAAGTATGACTGGGAATGAAAACATTTTAGTTAGGTGATCTGATAAAAAAAAAAAAAAAAAAAAAACCTCCTTATATCACTTATTCAACCAGAGACCTAGCAAGGAGGCAGCAGCATGTTGATCCATCTGATCTGGGCTGCTGATAACGTCCCAGATGCCTATAATGATTGTTAACAAAAAGTGATGTGAAGCATGTTCCATAGTCTGAGAGTTTGATGGCCTTTGTTTGAGAGCCCTGATATTTAATTGTGTGTTTATCTTTGCACGAATTTTCTAATCACATGATATAACACTTTTTCTTACTGGAATTCCATTCCTGTTTACATGCAGGCTCTTTTAGACGTATATACAATTGAAAAAGAGATAGGAAAGCTGGACGGAATTAAAGTAGGGCTTGTGGGAGATCTTGCCAATGGTAGGACAGTCCGGTCACTTGCTTACTTGCTTGCCAAGTATCAAACTGTGAAGATATACTTGGTCTCTCCTGATGTGGTAAAAATGAAGGTAAGAAGAAAGTGAAAGGCAAAAAGCTGGAATGGTATTTTCTATATCAACTAACATTAACTGCTATTTTTCAGTTTTGGCGATTTAAGTAACTGCATTAAGGTAGCAATGGCTCAAGTTTTTTTTTTTTGTTTTTTTTTTTTTTGCAGGATGACATAAAGGACTATTTGACATCAAAAGGAGTTGAATGGGAAGAAAGTGCGGATCTAATGGAAGTAGCCTCTAAGTGCGATGTAGTGTATCAAACTCGTATTCAGCGAGAGAGATTTGGGGAAAGAATCGACCTTTATGAAGAAGCTCGAGGGAAGTACATTGTGGATAAGAATATCCTAAGGGTGATGCAAAAGCATGCGGTGGTCATGCATCCTCTCCCAAGGCTCGACGAAGTAAACATACTATCTTTGAAGTCATTTTGGTAGATGGGCTGTTTATAGATATATTTTTTACGATTTCATTATCAACTAACTTGTTTGTTTTGTTGTATTAGATAACTGTGGACGTTGATGTGGATCCAAGGGCTGCCTATTTTAGACAGGCAAAGAATGGCCTCTATATTCGGATGGCTCTTTTGAAACTGCTACTTGTGGGCTGGTGAAAGATGCAATGTATCATTTCATCACTAGATTTTGATATTTGATCTCTCATTGGTAAATTTTGGTTGAACTGGTTACCATGACAGAAATTTCTAGCTGATTTCTTGAGTTCAAATCATAGTAAACAATATCCAAATGTGTTTTTCATAAAAAGAACACTCCTACTCTCCAATCAAAGTCTTTGTATGAAGCTCTTTTTTATGAAAAACCCTAATTATTCTTTTCTTCCAGTTTTTGGTTGTGCTTGTTAGCTATTTATGCGTCCCTAGACAACTTATAAAATGTCTTGTAGGTCTGTTCGATGTGTATTCATGGGGTAGAGTCAAATCCATAAAGGTTACAAGTGCATGCATAGCCTACACAACTTTGGCAATTATTCAAACTGGTCCCTTAGTCAATTTGATGTCCAAAATGCCTTCCTACAATCTATTTATTGGAAGAGGTATCCATGCCAAACCACTGGGTTTTGTTCATCCCCAATTTCCGACATGTCTGTCAAAAACGTTCGCTATATAGTGTATTTTTGAAACAATCTCAGTGAGCGTGAAAACCACGGTTGAGCTCCGAACCACTGAACCTCAGTTTTATAGCGTTAAGGGCCTTATGGCTGACCACTTGCATCCTTTGGGACAACAAGTGCATTAAGCAAGCTAATAACCCTAACATATGCATATTTATATGTAAAGATATAACCAATTCAATCATTTCTGGGAATTGGACAATAAGAATTGTCTGCAAGCTAATAACCCAAAATTTCAATCTTGGGGATAAGGGGACAGTACCCCAATCTCACTCATAGCCAGTCTAAACTACATCTCTTTTCTTGTTTTCACTGAAACAAAACTTGTCGTTAACACAAATTAAAGCAAAAATTGAAAACAGGTATACATCACGCGGGGGATTATACTACACTAGTAGGTCGGTAGATTTGGATCAACTTCATGTGCCCAAGCCTCCAATCCACCAATGATGTCTCTCGCTGATGTGAAACCCATCTTCTGGAGGCATTGAACGGCCCTTTGAGAATCATTACCTCTCCTACACATTAAGTACAAATTGGCACCCGAACCGGAACCCTTTCGTCCTTCCTCTTCTTTGAGAGCTGACGAGATCTCATGCACCCTGGCTTCTAGATTCGCGAGTGGAATATTTAAGGAATTGGGCAGCGAAACAATTTTGTAGTGGTGTGACGGTCGTACATCCACCAGCACGTGTGCTTCTCCCTTACCAACTCTTTCATTGTACTCTTTACTGCTTATTCTGGACTCGGCCGGAAGCAAGTCCAACTTTAAGGGGGTCTGCAAAAATTTGAATGTTACACTGATGTTCAGAAAATATGCAGGAAAAATGATTAAAAAATAATACAAGCAGGATTGTTGCAAATTGCAATTATGAATCAGATTGTAGTTCAAAATGGAAGACAAGGAGGATACGTACTGCAGAAAGTGGAGATTGAGTGAACTTCTCGTAATCAAATTCTTGAAATTGCTGTCTGCTGAACTTGGCATTTTCTCCACAGACTACGCATTGTAACGACCTGCCTCTGATCTTGACCTGGTGTCACAAATGAATGTATAATATTCAGTATGGCAGTACCAATACTACTAACACAACACAAATCAATGTGTGGTCTATTGGCGCTTAATTAGGGGCCAATACAAAATTCAAGCAGTATCCGGTTTCACTAGATCCTAAAATTCTGGATTGAGTACATTAGTCTAATGAGAGATGTGCTCCTAAAATATAAAGATTGACACTTGGTGAACACCGGATATCCAGAAGACAATTTCTTCTATGTAATAATCTAACTACTTGTCTTAACTCTTAATCAAGATAAAGCTGAGATTAAAGTAAAAAATAAAAAACATTACATGAATATAACCTGCAGAACTCGAAAGTGTCATAGTTCATGAAGAAACTAAAAAAAAAAAAAAAGTGTAATAATCAAGTTTTAACATACCACACGAATCCGTGCCGACATTGCATCAAACAGAAGCATCCGCCCTGACAGTGGTTCACCAACTGCACTTGCAATCTTAATGGCCTCTAGTGCTTGGAGACAACCAATGATACCAGGAACTGATCATAAAAAATTAATGAAAACATGATTCTATCAATGGATGTATAAGGGAGTAAGAGCCTGCAAGTAGAATTTGATTGCAACATAAACTCTATATTTTCTTTACTCTAATTTGGTGTGAAAACTGAGCACTTGTTATCTGCAAGTTTCAGGTCATTGCTCGAAGTTATAAGCTAAGTTTCATCCGTCTAGATACATGAGAATTACAAATTACTTCCAACATGGATTGAATGATTCAAAAGCATAATGCAGAAGGCCACTCTCAACAACCTGGCATAGACTAACAAAAAAAATGTTCTGGCATCTCCAATGTAGACAATAAGAGAGATCCTTGCTCTAGCAGGCATAGCTTTAGTAACATCTCTTTATTCATATAAAATAAAGCGACAACTCCTACTAGTTTGTTCCATCTGTAAATTAAAGCTTTTCAAATTCCTAGAGCCTTGGGAATTTTTTCCTTAAGTCATTCTTGCACCTGATAATATTTTGGAAGCACATCCAAAACTTAACAAAGACTCATCTCGAATGCTTAGTTCCTTATCGGAGTATCAATAGCTTAATGCACATTACACATTTTATAAGAGCGTCCTCATGTCAAGAAATCTAATAATTTCACCTACTCCTCAGACCTATGAAGGACCGACACTCTACTCCATCGAGTTGCGAATCGTGTCGCGTGTCGGTATTGGTGCAGCATAACCTCAGACTACCCACATAAAAGATAAACTCCTTTGTTGTTACATTTTCATAAATCAATATACAGAAATTCCTGGCAAAACTCATGGCTTCATACTCTAGAAAGATGACAAAATTATCAACTGACTTGACAACTAATTCGTTTAGATTCAAAGAAAGCTGGGTCTACGATGACAGATTGACTGACCAATCGCACTAAAATTAGCAAGATAAATGACAAGAAATATTCACTTACCTACTCCTAGAACTCCACTGTCAGAACATCTTTGACAGGCTGTTGTTGGTGGCGGGGTTGGAAATAGGCATCGATAGCATGGACCTCCATTGCAGTTGTAAACTGTGAGCTACACAATAAATTTTAACGCAATTAACACTAACATTGGTCTGACTTCCTATACAACATTATTGACTTTTCCAAGTGAATGTGACTGTAAGTCTGTAGCTTCATGCAATCAGTACCTGCCCTTCCAATCCAAGCGCAGCACCAGAGACAAGTGGCTGCATGTATAAACATGTAAGCAATTACTACTTGAATGCCAGAAGGCAAAAAATTTAAACAGCCATACAAAGTCACAGCATCCACAAACATAACCAATAAGTATAGAATGTGCAGCAGTGTAGTGGAAAAACAATGGCAAAGTTTTATGTGTATAAACCCCCTATGGACACTATCTAAAGTTGCAAAGTGCAGAGAAACAAAATGAGTACCTCTCTATGCAGCTAGAATTACTATAGATGGAATTATTTGAGTGAATATTTAGGGGCACAAAGACTTCAAAGAAGTGATTCTATCTGTAAGAGTATGAAATGGTATGTTATTTAGATGTGCTGGATAGTAGATGAGAATCCATTTATGGATGGCATTACAAGAGTTGACTAATAGTAAAAAAAGCAAACAGCCCATGGTTAAGGCTTGATATATGATTAGGATTAAGTTATTCTAATTGAGACATGCATCAATAAATGTCAATAATCATGAGATTCTAAATATCTCACCGCTATCAATTATTCATTAACCAAATCAAATAGAATCTTCCACAAAACACTATTTACATGCTGGATTTTTAGAACACAATGCACACAACCATTGTATGATCAAGCAAAAGGAAAAGCACTAGAAGGAACTAAGTTACCTTTCCTAACACCACACAACAATCACTGATCATGTAACGACTTGGGGCATTATCTGTTGCATCTACTACTATGTCATATCTAGCAAATGATTGTGGTCATGGAAACAATAACAGCTCCAAGTACTTATTTAATATGAAGAAAATAAAGAAAAATGTAGATAATCATAATATTTTAGATTTACTTTACAAAGGATACTTGCTCATAATATCCAAAGCATTGGATGTACGTAAAGCTTCTCTGTGTTCAACAATCTGAATTGTGGAGTTGATCCTGGTAAGAGAATAAATGTAAAATACAAGCAATATATACCATTGCAACTGAGAAATCCTTAGATAAGTTCATCCCATACAGGTTATCAAGTGTTTATTGAAATTGAGATATAAAAAATTGATATAAAAGTTGAAATTGATTCCAGAAGTGTTTGACCATACGAGTGACAAGTGGCAGCAGCAGATTTCACTTTTGACTGCCCAATATATGCCTCAGTGTGGATAACCTGTACAATAACAAAATTATCAACATTTACCATAAAAGCACAAAAAATAATCACTTTTCAAGAGGAGGTGGGGGGTGTGAGTGATATGTGTCAACAATATGGAGGTCCAATTATAACAAGAAAAAGATGACATAAAGAGAACGGAAAAAAAAAGTTATTGTTAACATATGGTACCTGTCTGTGCATATTATTTAGCTCAACCACATCATGATCGACAATACCCAAACGACCTAGAAAGAACATCAAAACAAACTTAGTTGTGGAAAGCAGAAGGAGTAATTGAAAAAGAGATGAATGCCATAAGAAGTGAGCTGAAGCGCAGAAGCATTGATACCTCTTAAAAGGCTACGTTAGATGCAATTTGAGATATATATGTATGTATGTGTGTGCGTGCGCGCGCATATTTCAAGGAAAGAATCAATGTGGCTTGAATTCCAATTAATTAATAAGAACAATAGTTGTGTCTAGTATCTTTATAGCCCTAAAATCTTACCAACACCACAGGCTGCAAGGTACAACAATGCCGGTGAACCCAAACCACCTGCTCCAACTACTAGAATCGAAGACTTCAGGAGTTTTGACTGCCCTACAGTTAATCACAAGTATGAATTAGAGTACGGCAATAAACTTTAATAGCAACAGATACTGAAACATAGTACAGCACAGGCTCTCTCCAAGACTCCAAGCAACCCCTACAAACTCTGAACTCCAAACAGAATACCAAGTTCTCGATTTCACACTAAGACAAACTTGTAATTCCAAGTAGAGCTAGGGATAAAAAAAAAAATTGAACTTTATGAACACTTGTGGCCTAAAGACAAGTTAGGATACAAAGTAATTAAAAATTTGTGGAAAGAACACATAGTCCATTAGAGAGCTTAGTTGTGGGAAGTAGTATAAAAAATGTCAGAACCTTGGTTTGAAAAAGCAACAGCTGAAACTCACACAACACATGAGCCTTAATTATAAGTTCTTTCACTGGATAATCGTACCAATCAGGCAAACATACAGTTCATTTCAAAGAATCCAGAGCAAATAATGTACCCAAACTAATGAGAAAAGAAATCGTGGAACTTAAAATTAAAAAGTTATGTTTCAATTGCAATTCAAAAAGAACTCAAATTTGATGAAAAATTCAAATCAATTCAACTCTATTAACTCATATGTAAGCATAAACAAGTACATAAACTATATTAGGATAAGAACCTTCGACTCCGAAAGAAGGAAGCAAGAGGTGGCGACTGTAGCGGTAGATTGACTCGGGCGTAAGGCCGTGGTCAGCGACCGAGATTGAAGGAGAAGAATCGGAGGTGACGGCGCCGTTTTGCAGATTGATATCCGCAAGCTGAGCTTCGAGGAGCGAGATTCGATGCTCGATGTCTGTTTTTGAAGCCTTGAGTGCTTGAAGTTCGCTGAGAATTCGAGAAGCGTCTCCTCCGTTGGCCTCCATTATTCAGATTTTCTGTGAGAGAAGGAGCTCAGTTGAGGTTGAGAAAAACCCTAGCTGCAACACTAAGCAATACCGAGGTTTTGACTGCTGAATTTAGAGACCAATAGAGAAACAGTTGCGCAAAGGTTATTTTCCAGTTACAGAATTTAATTTGGTGTTAGCATAACATGTTCTGTACTCTAATATATTGTCCATAATTATCAGAAAAAAGTATTCAGTCAGTCAACCACGTCAATGAGAATATGCCACGAATTGATGCTCATATGTTTCTCAATGAATTTGTAAGAGGTGAAATATCTATTTATTTGTTTCTTTATTGAGTCTAAACTACTAATTGTTTGACTCAGACTCCTTAGCTTCATTATCAAAGCAGGTTAAGCGATTTGAATTATTTTGAGATTTTAGGTTCGAGCATTTTTGTTAATGATATGAAGTGTGTTATATGAGTTTAAAAGAGTGAACTATCATCTGTTGTGTAGCACAACTAATAAAAAAAATCCTTATCTCCAACAAAATAATTGTCATCTGCTTGGAGGTTGGTGGCAGACCCAACTAGGTGGGCTCTAACGGGGTTACGTAATAGGTGTCACAAGTTGGTTGGGGGAAGCAACAATGATACAAGACACGTCTATGTCAGTCATCATGATAAACTAGGATGTTGCTGACTTAATTTCAAATCACTTCCCCGCAATGTAATTAGTTGATACGCTTTTTTGATTTGGGTTAAGTTCGCACATTTAAATTTTTCGTCTTTCTTGTCCACATGCCAAGATAATTCTTTAAAAAGTTCTTAGTCCAAGATTCTGGGTTCCGTTCCTCGATACTTGTGCTTGAGGATCCCCTTAAAACACATTCAGTTTCCCACTTAACAGTGCGCCACTCTCTCACATGTCAGAATGGTCCATATGAGGGGCGAAGCCCAAGATCAATTTTTTTATAAAAATATACTTGACTCTTGGACATGAAGACAACAAATTTTAGTGTGCCAACTTGACTCGAGTCAAAAAGACGCATCAACAGCCGTTCCATTCTATATCATCAATACAAGTCTATGTATGATGCGCGGATACAATGCACGGACACGCTCACATTGTTCGAAGTATCCACTTCTGACGCATATTCGACACCCACAGTATCAAAGATATCATAACAATGTTGTGTATTTGTCATATAATCCAAAACTTGTAACAGCTTATCAAGAACATAAAACATTCTCATGCATTGGATTTCAATATACATTTTGCCATTATACATATACGAAACAAGTTCATTATCGGGGAGACAACAGAAGACAGTGTCAATTGATTTATGGAAACATTTTGAGAACATTGGACGAAGAAGATACATGTTCTGTCTCGGGTTCTTCCTGCAGAAAATGCAGTCTGTTTTGGGTCCGGAGGACTCACTGTTTCACTTGCTGTTTTGTATTAGATTGTGAATTTACTATGTGCCCACAACTCTCATTGTGTTAGCCTGCTTTTGTTCTCCAAATCTTCTTGCCAGTCCAAAGCCGGAGATTTCGGGCTTCATCTCATGATCTAGCAATATGTTGCTAGCTTTTAGATCCCGGTGTATGACTCTGAGGCGAGAATCTCCGTGGAAATACAAAACTCCCCTTGTGATTCCATGAATGATGCAAAGACGCGTTTTCCAATCTAGTTGGGAGCGTTTTGTGGCATCTAATTAGCATTCATTTCAATGTCAGAATATGAAGTTACTAGACGAGAAATGAATATAAGAAAATTTACTCTCTCCGCCCCAAAATAATTGTCCACGGATAAGTTTTTTTTACAAGGAGTAGTACTCTTACCAAAGAGAAGGACATCAAGACTACCATTCTGCATGTACTCATATACAAGCAGCTTTTCATCATTCTCCACACAACAGCCCAAGAGTATAACAAGATTTCTATGCTGCAATTTAGCAATTAAGGTCAGTTCATTCTTGAACTCCTCCAAACCTTGACAAGAAGCTTTTGAGAGCCTCTTAACAGCTATGTGCTTCCCATCAGCTAAAAAGCTCTAATAAGTGAGATGAAAAACCGCATTCAATGGAAGAGTGACAAATGCAAAGATGCATACAGATCATTGAGATTCAATAAATACCTTATAAACAGGGCCAAATCCACCTTCCCCGAACTTATATTTAGACGAAATATCGACAAATGAAAATGCTAATCATGTAGTTCATGACATCATACAATCTCACTTGCCATTATCGACAATTCAATCACGAGATCACATCACCCCTAACATCTTGATTTTGTGAGTATGAATACTCCCTCAAGCCATTAGGTATGGATTTGTTTTTCCATTTTGAAATTCATTTGTGCCGTTTACACATTTCTAGTCTCTCAATTCTCTCAAATGGTCTCTAGAATTCCTATTGGTAGACCCCTATTTTCACAATTGTAGAGATGCTCATTCTCATGCCCGAGGTGAAATCCAAGGATCACACGTTGGGTTTTGCACAACAACGTGCTCTAATAGGGTTTGCAATCCTTAGGTACCGCCCAAGAAGTTCTAAGTGTGGAAGCTCATTTCAAGACTCATACGACAAACAATGCCCATTCCATTTTTCAAACATAGAGTGAATAAACTCTTGAATATTGATCATGAGAAGTAGCTATAATTTTTATTAAGAAAATTAATTCGGAGCTGAAAAGGAAAAGAAATGTTGGATCAGCTATGCAGCCTAAGCTACATATTTCACTTGCAATGTCACGCATAAACAAGGACATGGCACACAATCACCCATCTGGCCTAGCCACAAAAGTTTCAGAACAAGAAAAATTCGGCAAGCACCATAGCCAAACTGGCAAGCAAGACACATGAACAAGACTGTCCTTTGTTCAACAACATTAATATTGTAGATGCTGCAGCTGTTTCAGCACCAGGGGTGGATGGTGGAACTTTGTCCGAAACCGGAGGCAGAGGTGGCTCAGCTACATCAGACACTGTCAATACCTGTGATGGAGCCTCAGCTGCTGGAATTGCGACTTGCGATCTAAAATAGCCGGGCATGAAATCAGCAGGTGTGTAATTTTTACATGTGCTCCCTACACATCAACCACTTATTGATCAGAACTAACGACAACTGAACAATATTCCTGATAATTATATGGCAAAACGTGAACTTACTTTTATACATTGCTGCTGTCTTGGGAAAAGCTGTGATGACACCATCAACACCAGCTTGCATCACATATGCATCAATCTCCACAATAGGGTCTGAGAAGAAGTCCCGGGGCTGAGAAACAAACTCGTTGGCAAAGGTCTCCACATAAACATGGAGATTAGATTCTTGCAGCTTTGCTACAACACCTGTGGATTTATTGAGGAATGCCTCTCTTTCAGGGAACACAGAGTTCTTGTCTATGACCACAGAGTGGGCAAATTCTTTTATCCCCTCAATGGTTGAACTAGAAACGCCACGAATCACTTCATCAACCTCGTACACGAGCTCGTAATGTTTGCTTTTCTCTTTGAATTTCTTTAGAACAGAACTGTTTGTGGATTGAATCATTACTCTTTGGGTGTTTTTCTTGTCATAACCGGCTTTGGTGAACGCGTCGAGGACAGCATCAATCACACCTAAACCTTGATACTCAGCAAGATAGGCCGCATTCTGAAGAACAGAAATGGAATAGTTAATGTGGCTATAGAAATAAATAGTATATGCAATAGATGGTAAAATGAAATCTTTACCTTTATGTTGATCAAGAAACCGGTTAGAGACTTTGTGCTCTTTGTGAGGGCCAAAAAGTCGGACAAAGATAAGAATTTCCCATCGTTTTTGTGTTTTGGGTTCCGGATTAATTTGAACTCATAATAAAACGGGTTTGATATTTGGGCTGCAGTGGAACAAAACATGAATAAATACACACAATTTCTTGCAAGAAAGCACAACAGGCATCATCAATGACAATGTACTAAACAAAAACAGAGTTTTTCTTATTGTGTTTTGATCAGCAAGAAATAGATATTATAAAAAGCAAGTTAAGTGCACGAATTCAAATATCTCACACTGCATTTCTAAGATGAACCATATTTTTTTGTTATAAGTTTTGGTCTACTATGTATGCAACGCACAAGATCAAAGACTAGTTCAACTTACGTTTCAGAGTCTGAATCTCCTCCCAAGTGAGGCTAAAGGTATATACTCCACTGCCAGCGTTAATCTCTGGGATACTCGTCAAAGAACGATTGCTAAAACTAGATTCAGCAACAGTTGTGCTCTCAATAAGATCCATGGAGCCGAAGCAGAATGGTATGCCATCCTTAGTCATTTGAACCGGACAGTCAAGAATGTCTACACCATCCGTTATAGCTTTCTCATACGCCTTGTCTGTACAGTTCGGGTAGTCTCCGCTCGCTCCATTTTTTGAGATAACAAGTGTTGTCACTGTGGCGTGATCAAGATGAAAGATTTATGTTATAACAATTCGCTAGTATTTAAAGATGACATTGGCATATATATACCTGATTCTGGAGGTTTTTTCCCCAGATTAGAAAAGCAAACTGCATAAATGAGAAGAGGAATAAATATTATTAAAGATTGAATTTGGTAAACATAAATCATTTCAGAAAAAATATTGTTTTGACAAATTGTATAGAAATCGTACCTATGGCGTCTGAGGGAGTAATGGGGAAGTCAGACAACACGCCATCGACAGAGAAGTTTCCATTGTCAATGAAATCGAGATACTCAGCAGTTGGGTCATAACTATAGTTGTAGCTCAATGGAGCATCATTCATAAAATCCGACGCATAAACTTGTAGTCCGGACTTGTGAGCATCGGTAACAAGTGTAGTATGAGGTTGTAGATACATAGCTTCATCTACCGGCCATATATAAGTCTTCGGGACAAGAATTCCCGAGGCAAAAGTCTTTATAAATGCAAGTTTTGTTAAGAGAGAGCCGTAAGTCTGATTAGTTGAAGGCTCAATCTCGGTTTTGCCAAGAAAACGAAACACCAAATTTGTCGTGCTTGTGTTTAAGTGCCCCGCCTTGAGACTTGTCAGGAAACCCACTTCTGGTGACGAGATATAATTGACCTCTACACTCGTAGTTATGTTAAGTACAAACTTTGTCATATTCAGAGAATGTTCGGCGTAGAATGCAGAATTCTGCACGAACAATTACAACAATCTAAAGACAAAACCAACTTATGTAGACTTGAGATAGATCAAGATTCATGATCATTTACCTGAATATTCAACCACAAGCCAGGTGTTCTCGTCGGCGACCAATATTGAGTGATTAGTTGAGCCACATCCTTAACAGTTTTAATATAAAATTGGCCATCAAACTGAGGAGTTCGAGAGTCTATTCCTTGTTTCACTGGTAGGTAATGTACAATATTAGATGGATATATAGAGTTTAAAACAAATGAATAATTGATGTAGTTAATTTGAACTTACAAGCGACGCCTGATAAATCATGGTATGGGTAGTCCACAGTGAAGTATCCGGTTGTAGCGGCTTGGTTAACAAGGTAAGTGTTACCTTTATCTTTGTCAACAGAGCTAATGTAGGAAGCATTGTCTAGGATGAGTTCCGGAAAACATATTCCAACTCCATCTTGGGTCAATTGGACGTCGCACCACAAGACAACATTGGAGACACTAGTGAACATCGCCAAAATGTAAGCGTTTTTACTAGAGTCGGGATACATCCCTGAAAACCCACCGCGTGCTATCACAATTGGGTCTCCTCCTGCATACTCAAAGGAAGAAACAATGTAGATCATGTGTCGGTCATTGAATGAAAGAGAGTAGTTATGGTTTGAGTTTTGACTACTAAAATGTAAAACTTATTATTGTTGAAGTGGGTAACTGTCCCACATTGAAAAAGTATGAAAAGAATGAGCTAAATATAATGGTAGAAGCCAAACCCTACTAATAAGGTTGATATTTTAGTAGTGTAAACCCAAGCCATTGTATGTAGCTCTCCCTACATGTGATGGGGAGAGTTAAATATAGGTCTTGACCCAAATAGTGGCCGTTTAACATGAACATTACCATAGTATCATATGAGTGTCCTAACATCTTTTTAATTAGTATACAAGAGTATATATATAGCACTAACATCTTTTTAATTTTTTTCAAAATAGAAAAAGGTAGACTCATCTTAAAACTGAGGGACTGTAATTAAAGTAAGCAAAGTTTAATGTTGAAAACCTCAAAGCCTCTTTGTCATCAATCTTACACAATATGAATTCTAGTACTTGTATCCCAATATTTATATTTAATGTTGATAAAATGTTACCGATAAAATGAATTATAACTAATTTACATAAAGTTTACTGTTGAAAACCTGAAAGCCTTCTTGTGAAATATTACACAAATATGAACTAGTTAAAGTGAACTTTAAATCATTGGCCCACGCACTCTCAAAAGAAATTCTTCAAAAGCTCATTTTCCTGTTCACTTATCAACAACAACAACAACAAAAATCTATGTTTCCTTTCCATTTATATATAAAAAAACAAAAACAAAAATAAAAAACACTTCCAACTATGATTAAACTGAAAATTTGCATAATGAACGCCAAACGCGTTGTCAACTGGTAAGGATTGTTTCAGCTCAACCTATATACTCTTAAATTCAAGTTTCAAGAAACGCAGATGCGTTAAAATTTAGTAGAGAGCGTTTTTCCGCCTTTGTAATTCTAGTGACTTGACCGATTATGAAACCAGCCTTAATCTATGATCAGATTCATAGTCCCAAACTTACACACACAACATTCCTCCACTTTCTCAGCAACCAAACAAACCAACAAGAAACAGAACAGAGAGAAAAAGAGACTGACCAGTTAGAGTAGACCATGGAGTGCTCTGAGGCTGAGCTGTGACCGCAGCTACTACTGAGTGAACAACAAGCAGTAGAGCAGCAGAGTGTACTATGAGGTCGCGTGCGTTACACGCTGCCGCCGCCGGTGATTGTTGCCGGCGATAAGGGAACCGTAGTACTGGTCTCGGAGAAACAAAGCAGCTCTCCATGGCCATCAACATAAGCTGCAAGATTCGATCATGTCTGCAAAAAACACAATGCATATGTAGTTTCAATACTATATATCTGATTAAACGTGACTTTTAATATGATATATATAATTTTACACATGCATATATATAACACAACTTGTAAATTGTAATTGGAAGATAGGAAATCATTTAATTAATTAATTAATATAATTATGTGTTGGGAAGACGAAAAACCTTAGGGAAGGTGGCATGTCTTCCGAAGGAGGAGAGAATATAGAGAACGATGGGCTGTGAGCTCTAACCCTTCATGCTGGCTTGCTTTATACTTTATATATATTGCATTTGTATATGAAAAGTATAACCATAAATGACTTTTTAAAATTCTACTTTTTTGTATTAATCAATGGAAAATTACATTTAGATAAATGTCCAAACAAATATTTAAAATTGACCTTGACAAATGTTAAATAGTAATCCAAATGATGTCTTTGCGTGCTTGATGACATAAAAAATGACTTTCCACATCACCAACAATTTAAAATCACTCGTTGAAAAAGTCGCCGTGAGATGTTTAGTCATCACAACGACTAGGATACACGTTATTTTTGATTGAATTAGTGACAAAGTTATTTTTCGTCAATAACTTTTTATGTCAATAATTGGGTTTTGGCGATATTTTTGACGGACCGGTCAGACTTTTTGCGGTTTGGGGGCAAGAAACACGCGGGAAATGTTTTTGACAAACTTTTGTGACGAAATAATTCCGTTAACGGAAAAGTTTTGCTTATCGGGACGAAAAAATGTCACCCAAAACAGAGTTGGATAGTTGACAAACTAACTGTGGTTTAAAGCATTGAACTTGTTGCAACAAGTATCATGTTTTAAAAGTGTCATGCTTTAAAATTTAGTTTGTCATTTATTTGAACAGCTATGCTTATGCCTCATATCAGCAGGTCATTTTAAGCGGCATATTTGTTGTTCTGGAAGGTAATTAAATTTCAACTTTTAAAATCGCTTAGGTACATGCATAATTTTCATACATGAACTTTCATCAAATGTACAATTAGACTAACTTTGTCAAATTTTATACAAATAAATACATGAATTAGGATTAAAGGTCAAAATGGTCCTGAACTTTCAAAAAATCACCGTTTTAGTCCTTGTACTTTGAATAAGCCACTTAGGTCCATGAACTTTAATATTGTGGGTCAATTTAGACCCCTCCGTTAGTCAAATTTAACTGACCGTTAACTTTGCTGATGTGGCGCTAATGTGTAATTTAATTATAATTAAATGATATTCTATTTACACACGTGGTGCTGACGTGGCTATTGTCAATTAAATTAATTAAAATCAAATATAAATTAACATGTGTCATAGTTTAATTGATCCATACATTATTTTATGATATTTTTTTACCATTTTATCCTTCAAATTATACAATCTTTGCATTTTCTCTCTTTAATCATTCTTTCACATATTCTTAATTAATTGAAAAACCAACTCACAAATTTCAAACTACATTACATTAAAATTTGCATACTCAAGTTAATTTACTATTTTTTCTGTCAAAGAAATATTAATTTTCAATTAAGCTCATTAACAGTGAACTAATGACAGGTCAAAAAAAAAAAAAAAAAAAACAGGGAACTAATGAAGATTCATAATTTAACAAAAATTCAAAGCTTGGGAAATCATTTGAAACCAAGGCATTGAACAGCCGTTTGTTAGCCACCGGTCGTCGTGAAACATTCTCGTCCACCACCACAACCTTTATCTAATTATTTGAAACTCCAATAACCAACAGCAAACACAAACCCACCAAACGACCTCGCCTTCACGGCAAGGCTATCAAAATCGGGCCTTTGTAACAGAAAAAAACAGAAGAAAAGAAGAGAACGAGAGTACAACTAACAACCACCCTCAATCTTTTCTCTCACAATAAGTTTTTTAGTTTTATGGCTAATTTGGAGGACAAATATTAGAGATTTGGTGGTCGATCTTGTATCCATGGCTTTGCCGCCGCAAAATCGTCTACAATCACCACAAACCCTAATCGTTTTACTCATTTTTTTTGTTCAGATTTAACGCGAATCTCTTGAGTTCTGTTCGAGACTAGTGTCAGACCAGATTGGAGAAGAACCCATCTTTCCAAACCTTATTTGAGAGAGACCCGGATGTAAGAGTTCCAAATCTATGGGAGATTGGAGTTCATCTTTATTGTATCAGAAAGAATGATGAAAGAGAGAGTAAAAGTGAATAGATTGTAAAATGTAAAGGGTATAATAGTAAAAATATATCATGAAATAGTGTATTGACTAATCACACAGTGACACATGTTAATTTATATTTGATTTTAATTTTAATTTTAATTAATTTAATTCAAAATAGCCACGTCAGCGCCACGTGTATAAATAGAATATTATTTAATTATAATTAAATTACACATTAACGCCACATTAGCAGAGTTAACGGTTAGTTATATTTGATTAATGGATGAGACTAAATTGACCCACAATATTAAAGTTCAGGGATTTAAGTGGCTTATTCAAAGTACAAGGACTAAAACGGCGACTTTTTAAAAGTTTAAGGACCATTTTGACCTTTAATCCCATGAACTATTAATTTTGTATAAATAGGTGATCAACACTAACGGTGTTAAAAAATTCCGTTAATGTATATGCTTTGTGAAAATTGTGTGACAAAGTATTAAAAAAATTAATAAACAATTTTAATTTAAATAAAGAGTAATGTTGTGTTATAGGGTCGACCCAAACTGACTTGGACGGAAATAAATTACCCGAGGATCAGATTGGAAAGTATTAGAATCTTAGTTAGGACTAAAACAATCCGGAAAAGTCAAATTAAAAAATAATAACATAATATAAATATATTTATTGGAAAAAATTATTTAAAAAAATCATGAAGAAAAAAAAATTAAATAGTAATCCGAATTGTCGTGAATTTGGTGAATATGAAATACGTATATTGGACAAAAGTATTTTAAAAACTAAAACTTATATATTTTAATATAATTAAACATTTAGATCGAACTTATTTCGTCCGGGTCTCGGTGGGTCACGTCGGATCAATGCGAGTCAACATGTCGAAGTTTTAGTAGAAAGTGACATGTACTTACTATTGACGTGAGTTTGGACTAAAGATTGACAAATGTTTATTTTATTTCAAATGAATTTCTTTAATATATGTTTTATTGAATTCATTTGGTCAGTCAATTCGGCATTTTGACCATAGACAGTAGTATGCATTATCGTTTAATTTTCTTCTTTATTGAGCTTCGATAACCACATTAATCTAATGAGATCCAGCGGGTCGCTCTGCTCTCACAAATACATTGGGGTGGATATAGGTTAAATTTTAATGAAGTCTCATGTTATGATTAGTTTGACTTAAGCTAAGTAAAAAATAGCATGAATTAGATTCATTTTCCTCGTAAAATAACATTTATAAGTAATTTTTCAAATAGTATATATTTGTATATATACACTACCTTATTATGTTGCAGAAATTTTCTATAATTGAACATGATTTTTATGGAGGATATTGTCATCAGTACCCAGAAAAGAAAAGAAAAGAAAAGGTAAAACGGGCGGGCATGTTAGTAAATAAGGTAGAAAAGCAATGTCGTAATTGTCCCAAGTCTCAGCTGTCGGCAAGACTGTATTTAAAAGAGGTTCGAGAGATAGGCCACAGCTCAAGAAGAGAATACAACACTAGCTAGCAAACAACAATGGCCACTTCTTCTTCTTCTTCTTCTTCTTTTTCCCTCATGTTTTGCCTAATGTTCGCAGGTACGACGATGATGATGATGATCCTGTCCTCGTCCGCCGAGGCGAGCAAAGGCTACGACTACGATATCAGCTGGGGAATGAGTACTACTCTGAGTAGTAAAACCAAGCCCAGGTCTTGCCGCGGCTCAATTGCTGAGTGCAGTCTCATGAACGAGCTTGAATTCGACATGGAGAACGACATCAGCCGCAGGATAGTGCTGCAAAACGGCGGAAGCCCGGGCCCCAATGCGATGCACCCAGAAAATGTTCCATGCGACATACCGGGTTCATCCTATGCCAACTGCAAAAAAGATGATGATTACAAGCGTAACTGCAAGCATATAAAACACTGCACCGGATAGTTATAATTGCTACATTTCTTTGCGCTCTTCTGAAATCTAATAGTTTATTTTCTATCTGGCTAGTTTGTTCTTAATGTCAAATTTAACTTAGAAAACGGGGTGTGTAATTGTTGCACGTTATGGTTTTGCTTGTTTTGTACTTTGGATTTGTTTTGTGTTGTTATTGTTGTTATTGATGTGTTGCCTTTTTATTCTGATATGGGAAATGCAATGTATTCAATGTTCTGTCTCTTTTAATTATGTCATGGACTCGAACTATGTTATTTGATTCTTTTCAATATTGACTTTTATAGTCCACCACAATAAACTTCTAACGAGAGACGAGACGAAACAAAACTTCCAACACGAGAAGGCAAAACTAAGTTTTCAACAGTGGAAGACAGACCGCAACATCCACTAATGAAGTAAAAACAAACTATAAAATCAATATAACTACTAAAATATGATTTAGAACAGAAAAATATGAAAAGATTAATCTATCTATCCATAGTTAACATAGGCAAATAATGAAGGCGAAGATAATAATACAATGTCTGCATGTGGATTGAAAAAGATGAGTCAATAATGATGATGAAAACAACGGAAGAATATGCTAACTAAATTTACTTTTTAATGGGAAACAAAAAATTTGCTCATGCTATCATTTTCACCAGTTAGTTTTCTTTTCTTTTTTTTAACCCAACTTCTTCACCAGCCTATTAAATTTAAAAACATAAAAAATATTCATCGGTATTGTTTTTTTATATTTTTTTTCCTGAAACACTTCATGGGTATTGGTATTCTACCTTCTACTTTATAGACTCGGCGAGTAATACTACCTCTAATCTTATGGGTTCTACTCTACTTGTAAGGATAAATGCAACATTTTCATGTTCTGCAAATTGCTGCAATCCAAAAAATGTTTCAATTAACTAAAAAAAAATCAATATGTTTCACAACTATATTTTGAATGAAAAGTTACTCATTCATTAATTAAGATCGAAAGATAAAAACAAAACATTGGGGGTTTGAAAACTAATCCATCCATACAAGCCTAACAAAGAAGCCGAAGATCTAACTAACTCATGGAACAATCGATTCGCAGATCAACCCGCAAACAAAAATTTAACACGGCCAAATTGAGCAACAATAGACATCCCGAAAAATCAAGTCGAAGGCACTGAAATCCTCCACATCAACTTGTATTGGTGTGTTACAAAAAAAGTTACAAACAGTGACGAAAATCTGTGAAGAAAAATTTTATGTCACAGTTTCGTCACAAATTGTGACAGAAATAATGTTTTTTGTCACATACACACATTTGTGACATAAATTTCTGTCACAACCATTTGTGACAACCCACACAATGACAACATTATTCTGTCACAGTTCCGTCACAAACTACATTTTATGATTGAAATCCATAAATTTATAACAAAAATTTCTGTCACAAAACGCGAGTTTTTTTTTGTAGTGTTTGTGTGTATAAACATCTTGACTGTAAATTTATACTTCCAAAAAATTTAAAGTCTCTTTTTTTTTAATGAATGAAAATTTAGCTTGGCTTCTTTTCTTATCAAGCAATTTTTTTAAAAGAAAGTGAATTATTTCTAAAATTTGCATAAATAGAAATAATAAAATTCTTAAGAATAAACATTGTTAGTAACGTAGCAACTTATTGAAAAAGTTTGTAGTTAGTTGAAACGCATTTTTTCATTTGTACTTATGTGCATAACGTGAAAAGTTTGATTAAGTTATCCTCATTTATCCTTAATTATTATTTGGTTGCAGTCTTAGCAATCAATTTTCATTATTTTTGTCCTTTATTTATTCTTTTGTTTGATACTGTGTTTTGCAAGGCAAGTCTACGAGGGTGAGAACATTATTCTCACAAATTTATTTTTGCGATGTGATGTTGTGAGAATAAAAAAATTGCGAGCTGTTCAGAGCTGGAAAAAATTTCATGAATTTTTTTAATTTCCTTCTTAAAATTTGCTAGGGGAAGTCATCCGCACCCAAACACCACATCAACACCCAAGAAAATCAAACATAAAGTGCATGTGGGAGCTCTCAACCTCACCAGACGTGGACGGCGGCCTCGAGAGGGTAGGACTGAAGCACCCAGACGGACCTTGAAGCGTACTCTAAATCACCAACAACCAACCACATGATGACACAAGGCGAGTTTGATTTGTAAGTGTAAATACGTTCTCATTGGTAAGAGGAGATTGACAATCCACATTTACATAGAGATTTTATCTCTTCACTTTAATTATTTATCTAGAAACGCTCCCTAGAGTTCCTTCTAACGAGATGTGACTTTTTATTCTCCAGATCGAAATTCTTACTCTCACGCTCGAGGCGGTTTCTCGAGTACACACATGGGTATTAGTTAACTGTGAGCTAGTCTTGCATAGATTCTAAAAACCCGAAAGCAAGGATAGAAGCCTCCAATCCTGCCCCCAAGGGTTCGACCCTCCAGCTTCGTTCTTAGAGTTCCAGACTCATAATATTTCAAGACATGTATCCTAACAGGAGAAAAAGACTACAACAATAGTAGTGTACCAATTTGACTTGAGTCAAAATAGGCTCATCACCCTTCATGTATTGTTATTCTCATTGTCATTTTCATTCTCTTACTCATAAACAACTTAATTCTCACTTTATAATGAGATAGAATGAGATTTTTATTCTCATTCTTCAACTTTGGTGCTACAACTCACATATCATAAATTCATGATGATTTTATGCTCTAATATCCTATTAAAATGAATTTTCTAATTTCATATAAACTTTTGTTAACCAGATAAAAATAATTAGAATAAGAATATTCTTTTTGATGAAAGAATAAGAATATTTTTTATTTTTACACTTTAATTAATCAAACAATATTAAATCAAAAGAACAATAACAATGAGTATGTGTTTCATTCTCGTTCTCATTAAAATTATAATTTAAACACTAAACTTTTTAAGTTTTTTTTTTATACAGAAAGGTGCCGAAATCCTATCTTGCAACGGCCTAAGGAACCTATACAAGACATATATATACAAG